>MNCI01030106.1:103452-164399 GCA_015680685.1 Gnetum montanum | reverse complement strand
TTCATTCCTTAGCCCATCCACGATGTGGTGAAGTTGATCCCGCTTGGCCTACCCATGGCCCAGGCAATGATGTAATAATGTGTAATAGCGGGCCATGGCAGCATCCAAGGGTTCATGAGTACCTTGTTTCCAACCTTGGATCTGCTTCCGCAAGTTGGACACTCTAGAGTATGTTTGATATTTGTTGTTGAACAATTCAAGCATCGTACTCCACCTCCTGATGGTTTCTGGTTCTAAGGACTAGTACCAGCTCTCTGCTTCTTTAATGAGTGTCCTTGGGAAAAAATTAAGCTTCTGCCACTCACTATCAATGTTTTGCAAGGCACAGGCATCGTGGAATGCCTGCACATGATTTTGCGGATCAGCATTGTATCCCCATTCAAATCATGGGATATTGTTCATGTCTAATCACTTGATCTGACTGTCCTTTAAATGCCTTGTGGGAATCCTAACTGCCTCTGTTATGTCAAGCATACTTCGGGTTGTGAGTAGGGATTCGTCATGATCATCTCTTTCATGATGTCTATGATGTCTACGTGGTGGTTCCCTACTTTCCCTACGTCCTTGCCATTTTCCTAACTCCTCTCGACCTTCCTATCGAGGTCTTTCATCTCTTTTACTTTTACTCTCTCCGTTATGCTCACGATGGTTGTGCCCAGATGTGGAAGGAGAGTGTGAATGGTGAGATGAAGGAGAAGAAGAAGGGGATCCATCACCGTGGTGATGTTTCTTACCTTCTCTTCGGCTGCTTCAGCCCCGATCGTTGTAACGATCCAAATGTCTGTCATTAGTGTGAGTAGTTGTTCCTGCCGTGAACAGTTGGTGCTCACAGGGATCTGGGCCTGTAGCATGTACAGTTGATCGAAGGCCCTGATGCCTATCCTCTTCACCAGAGTGAGGAGGAGGAACATCATTGTTTAAGAAACCCATTGTGAGGGGTTCCTCGTCTCCTATTTCACTAATGACGTGGGGGACCTTGCCCTTCAACAATGAATGTTGGCTCTCCTGCTTTGCATCCCGAATACGTTGGGCATTTGTGGGATGATAATCCCTTATGTCATAATCATCCAAAACGTATTCCGCAATCAGTTCTTGCATGCCAGTCTATGCTAAGGCATGGAAAAGCATGTTAGGGGCAGATCTATCTGGGGGTAACATGATGTTACCTTGCAAATCTCTCCACCGCAACTGTTCATCTTGATGGAAAATAAAAGTAAAGTCAGGGACATACTCATCAGGATGAGTATATGTGACCTTGGATTGTTTAGGACCTGGCTGATCTGGTTTATGCGTCTGATGCTAACCTTCTCCTGTATTGTCCTTAGGTGAGTTGATTTCATGAGAAGAAGCCATTTCTAATGGTGTGCTATTTCTACCGTTAATTATGTTCTTGATTAACTGATTAACCCTAAGGTTCGTTTAAAGCTCACAACGACGTGAGTGATATCCCTTATGTTCAATTGGCATGAAAACACTTAGTCCCCGGCAATGGCGCCAATGATGAGTGGCGAGGTACCCCTACACTCAACCATACGAATATGAGCGTGCACGCGCGATTCGGTCGAACTCCGCAGACTAAATGCCTTAACGCCACAAGAAACACTTGGGGTTAATCGTTCGTTGTCTTCCTAGGCTTGCTTGTATGTGTCACGGTGTATGGTTAAGCAAGTCTGAGGTATGTGATTTTTTTGGTATTTTTCAGTTTATCTCCTAAGCTATGAGGGAAAGGGTTGAGAAACTAACTAACTCTAACTAATGTCCTAAGTCTAAATTAACTAGCATCAGCATCTGTTCCCACTTACCGCACATACCCTGAACCATGCAATTGTGGCTACCAAATGCTAATCGTTACTGGGATCACCACACATAACGCAAGTGCTCGAAGTGGTCGTACTGAGGCACCTATTTAGCTTAAGTGTGATAAGCAGCCGATTCCTTGGCTAGCCGTACACACCCGTGGGTGCTTGTAACCAAGTCGTACTTATCACACGTTCTAGCCTAGCGATGAGCAGCCGATTCCTTAACTAGCCGTACACATTGGACTACCACTAGGATTACCAAGCGTAGATCCTGGAATACACTACTAGGTTACCAAGCAGCCAATGCTCGTAGTTAAGTCGTACTCACGCGTTGCGACGAGCAGCTGATTTCTTGACTAGCCGTACACATCCGTAGATGCTCGTAATCAAGTCGTACTTGTACACACTAGGAAAGCAATAAATAAATAACAGTGAAATAAAACCATGTACTGCAAGGTTTATCCAATCAAGTTCGTCTTTATTGCCATACACAACTTCTGTTCAGGTTACAAAGTTGCTCGAATAAAGAGCTGTTCACTCTAGGACTCCTACTGCGGGCACATGGGAAAAATTCTAACTCTGGAGTGATCAATCTTCCAGAGCTTCGCTACTTCTAGCCAGGATTGGGAAATGAGAGGAGTGTCGCCTCTTATTTATAGATATGGCGGCGGGCCACGATATCGCGTACGCGATATCGCGGCACTGTGCATGTCGCGTCTCATCAACTTATTAAAGAATTTCTATTGAGAACCTATCCAAGAGAATGAATGACTACCAAGAGCTGCAAAACATAGTTAGGTAATTTGATGTTGAATGTAAATAATTTGCTACTTGGTTTGTCAATGTTAAGGAGTTATTCCTGGTAATGTATTTTCCATGGGATATCCCCATTCCAGCCCACATTAGTAATGCCACATGGATTGTGATTGATCCCTAGAGTAAGGAGGAGAAGATTAAGGCATTACTAGATGGATTTCTCCTTCCATCAGAGGTTGTAGCTATAGTAGAACATCCACCGCTACCTTAGCCACTGCACATGCCCAAAGTTAATGAAAGTTCTTTAGAACCTTAGGAACTTCCACTACCTGGGATTGTCTAATTTTCTCAACCACCTTCATACCATTACAGGATGTGCTATCTAGTTTTGAGTAGTGATGTCATGGTGTTCAATTTTTTATAATGAAAAACATAAATTTTTGTAATGTTGTTGATTTGTACACTTGGGCACTCACTTTTGATATGTTGGTTTCTTATGTCAAGAGTCAGTTAATAATTCCATACCTTCCCAATTTTGTAGAGGAACTTGAAGATATGTTTTCATTCAGTTGTGGGAGTATGGTGAACCATCATTGTGTTGCATCAATAGGTCCCTATTAACAAGTGTACCCTTGTCGACGAGGCCATGTCAAGGTAGCATTTGCTATTTTTATAGGGCCCCGTTGATGTAGCACTACAATAAAGTCTATAAATATATGTTTACTAGCTATGTTTATGGATGTCTTATCATAGTTGTAGCAGAGCTCTTGCATTTTTGTCATTTGAAAGTTAGAATATTTCTCTGAGTGCCCATAGCAAGAGTCAAAAAGTATACGGATCTTTATTTGAGCACTGTTATAGCTGAACACACACTAGTGTGAATAGAAATAAAGATAAGCCTTTTGATTGAACCTTGCAACACTTAGAATAGATTAAAGATTTATTTATGCATTTACTATTTTCATTAATTATGTAATTATTTAAGATAAATTAGACTTCAAGTGATTAGTTAATTAATTAATCTAAATAGATTAAACACATAAGTACAACTGCTTTGAGTGTAAACATGTATTTTCTTGGTAATCCTAGTAGCATTATTACTTAGTTCCCCCAATAGCATATTTACTTGGTAATCCCAGTAGTGGATATGTGGGTTGAGGACATGTATGAAAAGTGGGACCAAATGCTTATGTTAGGACTAGTTAGAGATTAGTTAACTAGTTAAATTAATTTATTTATTAAATTACTTCATTTCTCTATTTTAAGCACCAGGAACATAAAACATAAAATAATAAAAATCAGATGCCTTGATTACACTTAACCATACCTTTGTACATCACAAGTATAATTGGGAAGATAATGAATGACTATTAGGGTAACGTTCCCTTCCTAGGGGACTAGTGTACTAGAAGACATAGAGTCCATAGAATTTAATTGGATCACATGTGAACACTTTGTGATTCATATGGTTGGGCACAAGGGTACATCAATCACTCATCATTGGTGCCATTGCTAGGGACTCTTTTTGTTTGAAATGTCCACTATCTAGGTTTAGTGAACATCATTAACATCATTGGATGAATCTTAAGGCCAAAATCATTTTCACAAATAATATAACCACATAAGCACAAAAATATGTTATTTGTATTACAAAATATTTTCTTCTCACAGGTGTGATGATACTAAATTGCTAGTCCCTCAAGAATGCAAGGTGTTTTATACTCATTTAGATGAGTATGTGCCTAATTTCACCTTCATCTTGCATCAGGATGAATAACTACAATGGCATGATATGGAAGGCAACATTATAATGCCTCCTAATTGATCTATGCTCATGATGCTACTTCAAACTCTTAAGAGGTTGGGCATCCAAGATCTTTAAGAGGAGTACATTATGCATGATTATGAGTATTGGGACTACTATCCTACTAAAGCACAATGTAGGATAGATCAATGCCTAGAGAAGCACCATGAGTTAATGAAGGGAAAATAGTTCACCAATCCCTTGTTCTTACTTAACCAATATGACAATGAGGACCCTCCCTCTAGGGGCTTTCAACATGAAAATTCTCCACCCCTTGTTATTGGTAATGAGGGTGTATGGTTTACTATCAACAATCTAGATTTAGGTAAAGATGGCAGCTAAGGTAGGGTCTTTGATAAGCATCAAGATGATAAGAAAATTGACAAACGTGGCTATGACAACTAAAGAGAAATTGGAAAATACCATGGTGGTGGTAATCCTCCTCCCTCTTTTCCTCTTTATTTGCATCTTTTTCTTCCTCTTCTAGTTCTAATAAACATTGTAGAAAGAACAACCATGATGGAGGTGAATAGCGGGACAATAATGATGATTGCTAGACCCACAATGAATGAAGGATTAATAGAGGACATCATCAGCGATAATGAAATAATGATGATGATGAGCCCAACTATAACTAGAAGCTTATTCAAGATCTAGATATTATTAATATCTTGGAAATTCCCTTCCATTTTAGAGGTCCTACTTTAGTTCTTTGGATGTAAGTAATTTCTTAGATTTAAAGAAGAATAAAAAAATTGAAAGACTAAACCTCTCACTCTTACAAGTAAGTACCTTCTCTATAAATATATTATGCTTCTACTCATGTGTACTACTCCTAGTTCTTTGCTCCCCCTTGGATAAGTATTGAACCATTACTTAGATCAAGTTTATAATTTCATTCATCAACACTTACATTTGAACATTTTAATTCAAAGTATGTTTCATGGCTTTCAGTGGACTAATGGATCAAAACTTCTACCTTATAACCTACAAGTCCCCTTTTAACTATTACATGATTTCTTTATGATCATCCAACCTTGTAACAGATCTTGGCACAAACAAGAATCTGAGAAATTTTGGCTCTCCCTCCTCAACTGTATCAAGAACCTTTCAACTCTTTCTAAAGTTCAATAGTTCCTTTGGTGTCTTCTTCATAAGGGTTTACCCATTGCAAAACATCTTGAATACCTTGGGATTATCACTTCTAAGTGCCCTCTCTATGATACAATTAAGGATTTTATCCATGTTTTTTTTTCATTGCCCCTTTTCTTAGCATACATAGGGATAGGCTTCTAAAGTTATCCCCTTGTGCAAGCTTTCTTAAAATGAAATTATGTTTGGCTTTTTCTCTACCACTTCCATGTACTTCAAATTTCTTTGGAAGGTTATTAGATGCATTATTTCTGATTATATTTAGAAGCAAAAATGTACTGTTCTTTTTTAGAGGACTGATTATTCAAATATCTATCATCTTACTACTATGAAGAAATTGTAGATCCTCTGCCTTATACACTTCCAAATCATATCTCGTGCCTCAAAGCTCAATTTGGATACTAATCAGTTGATTAATCTATTGTATCCTTGGAGTAGATACATGAGTCTCAGCAATCTTCCTCCACATGAATTTCTTTATAGAAGTGTCTCTTCTTAATTTTAGATGTTTTCTACTTCATTTGATTTTCTACCATGCTTATTTGCTCTAATTTTAGTTGATTCTTGGTGGATGGTAGATCTCCATATTGTATTTCTCCTGTATGGGATTAGTTATTTGTAAATATGTTTTCCTTCTTAACATCCCTAGTTCATTATGTTTTCCTTTCCTTTTATATTTAGTTTATATGTTTTGATGTTGAATATGTATTTAATGCTTCTTTTCTATTAATAAAACTTGTTGTTTGGGATCTGACACCCCCCTAAATACCTCATCTTTATGATGTAAAAAAGCAACCCAAGTAAAGTAAAAATAATCATCAACAATTATCAAAAAATATCTTATCTTTTCCAAGGTAAGTGTTTGAATTAGACCAACCATATCCATATGAAGTAGATCTAAGGGATGAGAAGTAGAAATATAGTTATCCTTACCAAATCTTACCCTTGTTTGTTTTTCTTTCTGGCAAGCTTCACATGTATTTAGATTGAAATCTTTAAGCTTGGGGAGACCATGGACCATTTCCTTTGATACCAAGGTTTGAGGAATTTCCTTATTTATGTGGCCCAGTTTTCTATGCCAAATACATGTATCATTTGTACAACTCACTAACCACTTGGATTCAAGATTAGGACAATTTCCAAAAATAGTGGTATATACATTTCATTTTCTAGTTTCTTATATCACAACATTTTTAGTAAATAAATATTGTATTCTACATATGTATTTTGAAAAAGTAACATTGAAATTTAAATCACAAAGTTGACTAACACTGAGAAGATTATGCTTTAATCCATCAATAAAAAACACTTTTTTATTAGTTGCTAATCCTTTACCTTTACCTCCTATGATACCAATACCTAGTATAGGTGCTTCCATATCATCTTCAAATGTGACTGTTTCATAATTTTGTTCTATAAAATGGATGAAATAGGATTTTTCTCTTGTCATGTGCCTTGAATACCCACTATTAATTTACCACATTGTAGTCTTGTCATAGGAGAAAGCAATTTGAGTCATCAAGTTCTTTTCAGGCTTTCTTTCTTTTCCCTTCCATTATAGGCTACTTTTGAAAAGACCAAGAGTAGTGATTTAATCTAAGATAGAAATAAGCTTGAATATGACCATATTTTCCACAAAAGAATCATTTTAAAGTTTTTGGTTTAGAATTTCTACCAAACATGGATAAGCTCTTCTTTCAGTCTTTAGACTTCTCCAAGGAGTTCTTGTTCATTTTCTCAATTACATTTGTTAGTTTTTGAATCTTAGCCCTAAGGTCTGAGTTCTCCTTTTTGAGATAATAGAATTCATCATATAAAACTTTAATTCTCTGCTTGACATACAAATATTCTTTTATTATAATACATAAATTTTGAAAAGAAAGAACTTTACAACAAAACATTCTATACCTTTCTTTCAAAGAAATATCATGATTACTATTATACTAGCAAGTGTAGACACTTTTAAATGAAATGAATGTAATGAAATATTTACCTTTATGGAAAAAAGTGATAAAGAAGTTTGATACAACAGTTGATAAAGACAATTAGTCTTCTTGACCTAGCATGTCTAGTATTGATTGCTCATTCCATTGTTCCTCCTTGAAAGAGACAGGATTACCTAGCTCTGATATCACTTAAGGATAATTGAACTTAGAAGGGAGGGATGAATAGCTTTCTTGAAGAAATTAATTCACCAATGCACACACAAAATTTCCCCAACTTGGGTAGTCCATACTTGGAGGGTAGTTTGCTAGCATACCTTTGAACTTTGTTGCTTTGAAATGTGGTTTGAAGGATACCATACCCTGTACAAAATCTAAGCTCTACTTTGGAGTGGTTCAATACCACAAATCCACTCAACCTTATAAGGTCCTAACAAGCTTTAAAATATGGTTTCTAGGATCCCACAACCTTTACAACTTGAGCTCTACTTTGGAGTATTGTGGTGCTACAACAACACTCAATCCCTTAGGATCCTAACAAGCTCAAGTAAGATGCCTTTCCACAAGAAGCACATCAATCTCATAGGGCTAAAAAAAGAATAAAGAATTACAAGCAAAGGATGCAAATAATTTTGCTTATCTTTGTACATTGAGGTACAACTTACTTTTACTACTTACAATAGACAAAAGATAGTATAATGAAGAATAATAAAAAGAGGATGATGAATTACAATGATTTCTTGACAATGAAACTTGAAAGTACACAATGATTACACATTTCCTAATGGAATGAAGTCTTATTATAGCCAATATGTTTCTGCAATTACCTTAAAATTTGTGCAATGACTATCAAACGATCATTGGAGACATCTTCTTTGAGTCTAAGACATCTTTTTGCATCATACCTTCATTCGAGAAAGACTTCCTTGTAGAGAAATCTTTATTCCTAGGAAGATGCTTGCTATTTTTCAAAGATTTCTTTGTTTGAGAAACCTTCAATTTGGCCAAGATGTCTATTGTTCCTTGAAGATGTCTTTCTTCAACTTCCTTCACTTCGGCCAAGATATTTGCTATTCTTTAGATATGCCTTTCTTTACTTTCCTTGGCACTTGAAATCTTCATTCCTTATCCTTGCTCTTGAATTCCTCATGCTCCACACATTCTTGATGATGTCAACTTTGCTTGTGAGTCCTTGATTTCTATGATGTCTTTGTCCATAATCTTGTCCTATAAATACAAAACCAAACAAACATCCTTTGTTCTCCATTTTCCTTAAGGTTTTGACATACTAAAAGGTCAATAAATTATTCTATCTATGCTTCCACATCCATCTACAAGGGAAGGATATGCATCTACAACATCTAGGTATCCATTTTCTTTGCATTTTCTATTGCTTTTTTGTTGAACTTGATTGTGTCCTAGGTTTTCTAGGCCTATGTATGCCATTGTAAATTTTTTTTCAATGTTCTTAGGGTTTTTAATGTCAAATAGATGATGAATTAGGTTTTTTTCTTGTTAAGTTTTGGCAAAATAGGTTTTTTTCTACACTTGTATGGGTAGCATTGTGATAAATTTTGGTCCTATGGACACTATTTTCCTTATGTATGATTACTAATTAATATTTTAAATTTTTTCCATCCATGAAACCAATATTTTCCATTTTTTTTAGTTGTTTGCAGGGCTATGGGTTTTTTCCTTTGTGAATTTTGGTAGTATTTTTAACTCCTGGTGCCTAGGATGGTAATGCATTTGGTTCTGTGCTCTAGAAGAGTAGCATGTTTGATCTTCCTTACTTGGGAAGATAGTGTTTTTGGTAATATTAGTCTTTATACTAGTGTTTGTGGAATCCTTGGCCTCCTCAAGCCTCAGCATTTTTGGATATGATCACATGTTTTGCTAAAAAATTGAGTTTCATGTCAATTGTTTATCAAAATGCTTACTTGTTCTTTATATGTCAATTGTTTGAAAAAATGTCTAACCATGTTTTAGAAAATGTCAAATTATGCTTTTCATGTCAATTATTTGACAAAATGTTATATTTTATTTTTTCCATGTCAAGTGTTCGACAAAATTTCAATAGTGGTATCATTTGTTAACATTGGAAAATTTAATGTTCTTTTATGTTTTTGTTTTAATGTTGGCTTATGTTCTCATGATATTAATGCTTTCCTTATCTACAAGCCTTTGGTGGTAACAGTGGTGGCTCTAGCAACATTTTCCCTCCTCCTTCCTTAGCTTATTCTAAGCTTTTGATGATGACGATGATGATATGTTATCACTCTTAAGTGTTATGGCTATTGATTTATTCATAGACTAATGGATGTAAGAATTATGTATCGTCCATTTTTGTTACACCATGTAACCATGGCCATGGTTATGTACTACATTGGTTGTACTCAAGGTCATGATGTCACATTTTGGTTTCATGTTCTATGCTTCTCTTGATTATAATTATTATCTTTATTTTTTATGTTTTCTATTTCTCTACGTTTCTTGTTTTTATACCAACATACAAAGTAAAAATAGGCTATGAGTTAAATGTAGAAATGTAAAATAAGGCTATAAAGAAAAATTGGTAAATAAGCCATGATATGATAAAATAAAAATTACAAAAATAAAAAGTTAACATGCAAGTAAAAAAAATTGTCAATGATGCTATCAAGTAAATGGCCATAATAAGGGAAAGTAAGAAGAGATTATCACATTCACTAGTTCTAGGCCCTAGCAGGCCATGATATCACTAGTTTTAGGCCCTGACAGGCCATTGTCATACTAGTTTTAGACAATGGAAGGTCATGGTTTACCAGTTTTAGGTAGTAGGCAATGATTTACTAGTTTTAGTCCCTAGCAGGCCATGGTTTACTAGTTTTAGGCCCTAGAAAGCCATTGTTATACCAGTTTAAGGCCTTTGTAGGCCATTGTTATACTAGTTTTAGGCCCTGGTAGGCCATGGTTATCAGTTTTCTAACAAGATAATCTTGAAAGAAAATACATAAATAAAATAAATATTGAAGCATGATACAAGGCTACAAAAGTAAACAAATTATTTTTGATAAAGGAATGGATAAGATGTTTATTGTGGATTTGGTGTTTAATCTTTGAAAAATCAAGGAAACTCTTTTGCACGATCCTATGTTCATCACTCTCATTGTAGAGTTGGCATTGTTAACATTATTGTTGTTGTTGGCCTTAACTTGAATGTCATATGTTTTATCTTAAAACCCCACCTTCAATCCTTGTTCAATATTGACATTGTTAATAGATGGTAAACACATGTTATCCCCATGAATTACAATTTTACCATTCTCATATGATAAGTGAATCTCCTGGTGTATAGGAGATGAGACTACTTGAAGCTTAGCTAACCATGCTCTTCTTAAAATCAAGTTAAAACCAAGTGTATTTTTTACCATTAGGAAGTTGGTAGATGTGGAAAGCAATTTTCCAACTACAAAATTGAATGACTTGAGCATAAAGGTAGAGGTTTCTTGGATGCTTTTCGTTAGGTCTAACTACTCAATGATACTAAATGGAATTACATTGGTTATTTCCCTATCATCCACATGAACATGATAAACCTTATACCTACCAACATGTATAGTAATGAGGCAAGAAGCAGATAGCACTTCTCCATTTTGTGGATCAATCTTTACCTCACTATCACAAAAGGTAAGTATAGGTTGATGCTTGTTTTCACTCAAAAGAGTTTTTTTAATTAAAGAGTGAATGGATATTTTCTTAGCAAGAATGTCTCTACTTATGGGAATAGAGATCAACATTTAAACTAGCACATCTATATGAGAAGGGGAAGACATGACTAACTCATATAGGATTAATAATGTGTTCTTTTGTTTCAAGAACTGTCTGGCTTGTTCCATTGTCATGAGAAAATTCTTATCATTGGCATGTGATTTTTCAGCCTTGGTAGCGTTAATTTCCTCCATTCTTCCTAGAAGTTTTGGCTCATGTTTTGATTTGTGTGTTTTTTAGGCCCCTTGCTCATACATAGTTTTTGATGCTCTCTTGGTTAACTATTTGATGCAATTTGATAATGAAATTTACAAGTAGAGCTACTCTTGATGTAGCCTTTAATGGGTTAGGTTGCTTAGTATGTGAACTAGTGATAGATTTTTTTTGTCATTGTTGTAGTGATGATTTCTTGTTAATTGATGGTGACAATGTTGAGTTATTGGCAAAAATGGATAAGCATTGATAATAATTACTAGTTTGCTTATGGATGATGGAGAAATCCTAATAAAAAATGGTTCCCTAGTTTTAGAGTGGCTGGTTACACTTTTTTTAGGTCATTATGTTATGCTAGTAAAGATGAACACATATAATGAATGGTTCTTTAGAGGCTAATGATGATGGTATTCATATAACGAATAGTGTTTTAGGCTTTATGTTTTAGGGCTGAGTGCTAATTAGTGGTCCTTTAATGACATATGTGAAATACCACCAAATTTGGGCCACCAGGTCTTGACTACAAATTTGTCTAAGTGTCAACTCAAGGCAAATTTTTTTTGAGTGTTGGACCTACACTTCCCACTACTGGGACTATGCTCCAAAGTGTAGTTAGCGTACTCTACAACACTAGTCTAGATTTGCAAGATTTTTCTAAGTGTTGACAATAGCTACAAAATTAACTAAGTGTCATAACTATGCTCTCATTGTCACAACTATGCTCCAGAGCGTAGTCAACATTATTTGCACATGAATGACCAATTTTGTAGATTTGCCTAAGTGTCAAGCTAGAATCTTTCAAGCTTGCTTGGGATGGAAAAAATAGTTTGACAAATTTTCTAACTTTGGAGACTATGCTCCCTACTATGCTCTAGAGTGTATTCTACATGTGGACATCAATTTTTGCCAATTTTTGTAAGTGTCAAGGCTATTCTTTCACTATTGGGACTATGCTCTAGAGTGTAGTCAGCACTAGAACATACTTTTTGCAAAATTTGGTTAATTGTTGGGACTATGCTCTAGAGCGTAGTCAACATAGTCATGTAGAAATACCTCTAGAAGCCTCTAGAACTTAGCATCAGTCTTCATCTTGGCTCTAACACATCTTCAGCAAGTGAGATTAGCAAGTTACATTTCTTTTGCATCCCCCATTTTCCCCCAAATTGTACCTATGCTTAACACCACTTGAAAGAGTGGATAGCATAGTCTCGAAGTGTAGTATCCAAAATTGCATTATTTTACATTATTTTCAGGTACATTTTTGTTTGTTTGGCACTTGCACATGTAGTCTTGGTAGTGTAGTCATAGTTTGGTAGTCTCATAAGGTCCATTGGAGCATACCAATAGAACACCATTTGCTTTAGTGGGAGCATAGTTGGGGCTAGTGTAGTCCCAACTATTCCTCTACCACGTGGTGCCTGATCCATAGTTCATGACAACCCTAATTCTATAAATACCCCAACATTTCACATTTTAGAGGTTTTCATTTTTAAGCATTCAATGAGAAAACTTACATTTGGAGCATTCTAGCATTCAAGCGCACTTGGCACTTTGGTAGACATAGTTGCACACCACCACAACACTGTTGCACATCCAGCTTGCACACCATAGACCATCACAGCCCATAGAACACCACAATAGCCAACCTAGCATGCCCAAACTCCATGATGAATGTCAATCTTCATAGCCCAAATAGCATGAGACTGTAACTATGCTGCCTACTATGCCTACTTGTACACCGTGTACCTCCTCAACTTTCATGCAATTAACTATGCTCCCCTTGTTTGGGATGGTGCCGCTTTCTCCCTCGCTTACTCCCAATGCATTTTTTGGCATTTTTACTCATTTTACTTGCATTTAACTATTTTTCTACACATATTCATGCATTTGAATTCTCATTTTACACTAGAAGCCTCAACTACACTCACCCTAGTTGACACCATGGACATTGCAAACATCGTGCAAAACCTTGGCATTCATTTTGGCATAACACCCCATAAGTCCTAGTTCAATTGACAAGACCATTATAGGCACCCCATCTCCATTTCTAGTAGGCCATCATGTAGATGCAGGGTCAAGTTGTATGACTGTGAACCTCTCAATGTACCATTCCAAGCTCTAACATTTTTGGTTGCTACAGTTTTTTGGTGCTAGGAGGACCAGTGTCATTTCCTTCTATACTCTCCCTTGGTTGTTGCCTTGTGTGCTCTCTCCACTACCATTGCTAGCTCCAAGCTAGCATAGACCTCACAGCCCTATGGACCTACCATGGTAGAAGCTAAATATTAGGCCAGTGTAGGAGTTGTCTACAAACCATTGGTGTAGATTGGGTCCCATCGTTGACTCCCCATAAAGCTCGCTTAACAACACTAGAGTGTATATCCAACACTTGGCTAAATTCTAGGTGTTCAAGAGAGCATAGCTAGCTCTCAACATAGTTGGCTCTGGCATAGTGAGCATAGTTTTAGAGTTAGCCATTTTTTCAGTAGTTTACACTATGTCATTTATCTTATGTTTTTCATACTTAGCCACTTTTTTCAGTAGTTTTATACTTAGCCATTTTTTTTTTTACATTTTCATACTTAGCCATTTCACTGCTCAACAGAGTTAGCCTTTTTCCTACCTTATGTAGCTAGCAATTTTTCACATTTCCCCTTTTGCATCATGAACACTAAGTAGCCTTTGACCTCTACTTCAAGCACAGTTGTTATTCAACCCATTCAACAAGAAATCTAGATCAACCATCCTCTTAGTCCTATCTTAGCAGAACAAAGGTAATCCTTTAGGTTGCACAACCTACCTCTCGAGTTCATGGTGCTAAACGATGAGCAGTATAGCTTCATTTGTGTAAAGCTCTATGCAAGTCTATATGTAGATTGCCAAGAAATGAAGGCTAAACAAAGTTTTGAGCTCATACACTAAAATAGGAAGGAATACTTCCCCCTTTGCTATGTATTTCATTCCACTCATAGAGTCCTACTAGTGGATGCTCGATAACTTGATCCAAAACCTTGGGTGTGAGGCAGGGACAAACTACGAGGAACCCCTACAAAAATAGTAGGATGAGTTTAAAGCTTGATCTGAGCATGAAAACTCTTTACACACCATGTTCCAATGGACAACCTCTACTTTTGTTCCTCCACAATCTTGTTCATCTATCTTTTTGAAGATAGTCATAAGCTTGGTATCATCTCCTAGGTCCATACCTGTGATGATGACTCACCAAACACAACACATGCACTAGGATGTTGCACTTCGTTTTAGCTTGCCCTTTTTCATACCTTCGCAGTCTGTTCCATCATCTATGCTAGTAACTATTATGCCTCTGCAACCTCATGTGCACATTGTGCACATTCCTTCACCACATACAACTTAAGCATCCTTTATCCTACTTATCATGTTAACATCCTTTATAATGGCCCAACCCACAAGCACATGGTGGAAACTAGCCAATGTGTCCATGGCATAGTCCATGCAACAAGCATCATGGATGGTCGCATAACCTAGGGCCAGGTCATGGGCTACCCATATGACATAGTGGGTAGCACAACCAACGTAACCTACCACAACTTCCACAAGTCTAGATTAAGCATTCCAACTTATTTAGACTCTAACTAAAGAGGTCAAGTAGCTTAAGGCTACCTCCTTTGATATGGTCCATCCAATGGACTTCTACTAGGATGATCCACTTAGTCCTATAGTTCCACCACTAGCATTGCTTGATGGGGTCTCGCTACAGTAATTCATCAAATACAATGGTGAAGGGAATTCCAATGCTCAGCTAGTGGCCTTTAGATCTGAATGCCTCCTACTACAAGCATGGCCACATGTCATTATCCATATTTTCATCATGTCCGTAATCAATAAGAGACTAGATTAGTACCATCCACTCCCCAGGGCCACCATTTCTTCTTTACAGGAATTGCTTAGCCAATTCATCATGCACTTCAAGAATAACTTGAAGCTTGAGGTGACCCTAGATTAGTTGATGAAAATTAACAAGGCCACTTAGAGCCTATGCAAAAATTCATTCAATGTTGGAGTGCATCACTTAATGAGATTCGTGAGACTATTGTAGAAACACATCTGCTGACCATTCTTAAAGGTGTAGTGAACAACTTCATTAAGTCAAAGCTATATGACCTTTCCCTGCAATCCTTGAACCAAGCATTTCCTCAAACCAAGAGCATTTAGGATGTGGCAGAGGCTAGCAAGGACTTGGCCTACATGACCTATTAAAACTTGCATGCTAAGAAAGACAAGGACAAGGACAAGGACAAACAAGCAACCACAACTATAGTAATAGTGGCCAATGAAGCTAAGCTAGCCAAGGCCAAACCAATGGCTAGGCCACCCAAGGCTATGGCCAACAATAACAAGGCTTCTAGGTCTAGCATTACGACAAGCAACTAGCCCACATTGTTGGCAGCTATAAGATAAGCTACCCTAAGGCCAAACTTTGAGTACAAGGATTGGTCAAAGTACACACCATTTCCCATCAAGCTATTAGAGCTCTTGGATCAACTTCTTCACACTGGATGCATCTAGTATAAGCAGATGTCTGAGGATGCTCGCAAATTTCGTGATAGATATTACGAGCTCCTCAAGAATCCCTCAACCGTACTAGGGCTAGTTGTGCAAGTGTGTGGTGTTGATGTCAACCTTGCCCATGCTAGGCATAGGGCCATGATCAATAGTAATAAGCAAGTAGATGCTAGCATATTGGAAAATGTAGAGGCAACATATTATTAGTAATTGTATGCCAAAAATTTAACTGAGGATGATTGCTAAAAGTAGAGCTACCAAGTAAAAAAAGACTGAAATTTTTGTTTAACTATAACTGAGATATCATTAAGTGGAAAATTCTTGGTCAAACCCCTTTTAAAACCATATTCAAGAAACAAGTTTTGATCATCTAAGGTCTCACCTTAATAAGAGGAAAATTTACTTTAAATATTAAAAAGATTCACCCATGAAGAACCTAGCCACCACATTTTATGGTATAGATTTTTATAAAAGAAAACAATAACAAGACCCATAAACATTATGTTGTATGGAAAAGTAGACACAACCATTACAAATTTAAGCTTGTTGGTTAACGAAAAAAGGTTGAAACAATTTGTGATCTAAGTTAAATTTGCTTGGCATTTTTCCAATATTAAACATTCCACCACAGGTCTAAACAACTCTATTGCCATTACAAAAAGATACATACTTTGAATCTTTCATGTTAGCGTTAGAATTCTTTCATGTTTCTTTCAATTGGTTCCTATCAATTGGTTCCTATTTTTCCCTCACTCACTGCTCTAGTACCAACTTTTTAAAACAACATTTGTGGTGACTGCGAATTCAAGAGACTCAAAATATTTGTTATTATGATTTCACAGCTTGTTAAGGTTTGAAAGAAAATTCTATTCTTATTGGGAATATTGACAAAAGCCTTGTTTTGGTCATAGCAGCATTTGCAGTTGTAGGAGGAATAATGTTTATGCATGACTAGGGTGGTAGGAGTTATGAAGCTACAGGTGGTGGCCATTCATGGCAGGTGTCATGGGCATAACTGACACCAAACATGGCTACAGTTACACTTGCATGGTGGTGGTGGTGATAGATTCATGAAGAAAGTGAACATTTAAACTACCCATGGGTGGTTATAAGTGGGCCTCTGGCACATAGAGAATGGGGATAGATTGGGTGGCCTTCTCCCTCTTGGACAAGGCAATGTCAAAACCTACGGGTAGCCAACTAGGAAACTAGGAGATGGTAGTTTCCTTATTTTGTATTTATGCATCAACAGTGTGTAGGTTGTACAAGTGGAGCTATTGTAGGTATGCGTGACAGGGAGATCATCAAGTAGAGCCTTCTCTCTCTCTAGCGTGCACATTTTGGTAATAGTGGAAGACAAACCAGTAGTCGTGTCAGCAACCAATAGTAACCAGCATGAGGTAGACTATGGTGAGTACCCTCTCTTTTCCCTCTCGATCTGATCACTCGTGAGGTGCATGAGATTCTATTTTCCTCCCTCCCAATGACACGTGTGTAGTAGATGTCAATAGGTGCATGATAGATGGGTTGGTACAGTAGTTAACAATAGTTGATAGACAATTTTCCCCTCTCTCATAGTGGCTGGGCACATGTATGCATTGGTGCATGGCAATGCATGTAGCAGGCTCTAAATGATCGTAGTTGCTACCCCATGCAAACTGTAGTGGAAAATTTCTCTCTCCTTCTTTGCTCCCTCTCTCTTAACTATGCAGCATGACAAGAGCACATGGTAGTGTATAGCATATAGTAGTGGCATCGCTCTCTCTCTCCCTCTTTAGGTGACGATCATAGTTTTCTTACCTGGTCATGGGTACTCCTGGCAATAATGGACCAGTAGCACCAACGAGACCAAGAAAATTTATTTTTAATTATTTATTGTATTCTTGAATTCAAGACTATTATTAAATTTAAATTCCTAATTTTTTATTTTTTTTTAGTTTTCAAAATNTTTTATTTTAACATTCATATTTTATAATTTTTCATTTTATGAGCGAACTCTCCTCTGCCCCTAGCCNCTCAACTACACTCACCCTAGTTGACACCATGGACATTGCAAACATCGTGCAAAACCTTGGCATTCATTTTGGCATAACACCCCATAAGTCCTAGTTCAATTGACAAGACCATTATAGGCACCCCATCTCCATTTCTAGTAGGCCATCATGTAGATGCAGGGTCAAGTTGTATGACTGTGAACCTCTCAATGTACCATTCCAAGCTCTAACATTTTTGGTTGCTACAGTTTTTTGGTGCTAGGAGGACCAGTGTCATTTCCTTCTATACTCTCCCTTGGTTGTTGCCTTGTGTGCTCTCTCCACTACCATTGCTAGCTCCAAGCTAGCATAGACCTCACAGCCCTATGGACCTACCATGGTAGAAGCTAAATATTAGGCCAGTGTAGGAGTTGTCTACAAACCATTGGTGTAGATTGGGTCCCATCGTTGACTCCCCATAAAGCTCGCTTAACAACACTAGAGTGTATATCCAACACTTGGCTAAATTCTAGGTGTTCAAGAGAGCATAGCTAGCTCTCAACATAGTTGGCTCTGGCATAGTGAGCATAGTTTTAGAGTTAGCCATTTTTTCAGTAGTTTACACTATGTCATTTATCTTATGTTTTTCATACTTAGCCACTTTTTTCAGTAGTTTTATACTTAGCCATTTTTTTTTTTACATTTTCATACTTAGCCATTTCACTGCTCAACAGAGTTAGCCTTTTTCCTACCTTATGTAGCTAGCAATTTTTCACATTTCCCCTTTTGCATCATGAACACTAAGTAGCCTTTGACCTCTACTTCAAGCACAGTTGTTATTCAACCCATTCAACAAGAAATCTAGATCAACCATCCTCTTAGTCCTATCTTAGCAGAACAAAGGTAATCCTTTAGGTTGCACAACCTACCTCTCGAGTTCATGGTGCTAAACGATGAGCAGTATAGCTTCATTTGTGTAAAGCTCTATGCAAGTCTATATGTAGATTGCCAAGAAATGAAGGCTAAACAAAGTTTTGAGCTCATACACTAAAATAGGAAGGAATACTTCCCCCTTTGCTATGTATTTCATTCCACTCATAGAGTCCTACTAGTGGATGCTCGATAACTTGATCCAAAACCTTGGGTGTGAGGCAGGGACAAACTACGAGGAACCCCTACAAAAATAGTAGGATGAGTTTAAAGCTTGATCTGAGCATGAAAACTCTTTACACACCATGTTCCAATGGACAACCTCTACTTTTGTTCCTCCACAATCTTGTTCATCTATCTTTTTGAAGATAGTCATAAGCTTGGTATCATCTCCTAGGTCCATACCTGTGATGATGACTCACCAAACACAACACATGCACTAGGATGTTGCACTTCGTTTTAGCTTGCCCTTTTTCATACCTTCGCAGTCTGTTCCATCATCTATGCTAGTAACTATTATGCCTCTGCAACCTCATGTGCACATTGTGCACATTCCTTCACCACATACAACTTAAGCATCCTTTATCCTACTTATCATGTTAACATCCTTTATAATGGCCCAACCCACAAGCACATGGTGGAAACTAGCCAATGTGTCCATGGCATAGTCCATGCAACAAGCATCATGGATGGTCGCATAACCTAGGGCCAGGTCATGGGCTACCCATATGACATAGTGGGTAGCACAACCAACGTAACCTACCACAACTTCCACAAGTCTAGATTAAGCATTCCAACTTATTTAGACTCTAACTAAAGAGGTCAAGTAGCTTAAGGCTACCTCCTTTGATATGGTCCATCCAATGGACTTCTACTAGGATGATCCACTTAGTCCTATAGTTCCACCACTAGCATTGCTTGATGGGGTCTCGCTACAGTAATTCATCAAATACAATGGTGAAGGGAATTCCAATGCTCAGCTAGTGGCCTTTAGATCTGAATGCCTCCTACTACAAGCATGGCCACATGTCATTATCCATATTTTCATCATGTCCGTAATCAATAAGAGACTAGATTAGTACCATCCACTCCCCAGGGCCACCATTTCTTCTTTACAGGAATTGCTTAGCCAATTCATCATGCACTTCAAGAATAACTTGAAGCTTGAGGTGACCCTAGATTAGTTGATGAAAATTAACAAGGCCACTTAGAGCCTATGCAAAAATTCATTCAATGTTGGAGTGCATCACTTAATGAGATTCGTGAGACTATTGTAGAAACACATCTGCTGACCATTCTTAAAGGTGTAGTGAACAACTTCATTAAGTCAAAGCTATATGACCTTTCCCTGCAATCCTTGAACCAAGCATTTCCTCAAACCAAGAGCATTTAGGATGTGGCAGAGGCTAGCAAGGACTTGGCCTACATGACCTATTAAAACTTGCATGCTAAGAAAGACAAGGACAAGGACAAGGACAAACAAGCAACCACAACTATAGTAATAGTGGCCAATGAAGCTAAGCTAGCCAAGGCCAAACCAATGGCTAGGCCACCCAAGGCTATGGCCAACAATAACAAGGCTTCTAGGTCTAGCATTACGACAAGCAACTAGCCCACATTGTTGGCAGCTATAAGATAAGCTACCCTAAGGCCAAACTTTGAGTACAAGGATTGGTCAAAGTACACACCATTTCCCATCAAGCTATTAGAGCTCTTGGATCAACTTCTTCACACTGGATGCATCTAGTATAAGCAGATGTCTGAGGATGCTCGCAAATTTCGTGATAGATATTACGAGCTCCTCAAGAATCCCTCAACCGTACTAGGGCTAGTTGTGCAAGTGTGTGGTGTTGATGTCAACCTTGCCCATGCTAGGCATAGGGCCATGATCAATAGTAATAAGCAAGTAGATGCTAGCATATTGGAAAATGTAGAGGCAACATATTATTAGTAATTGTATGCCAAAAATTTAACTGAGGATGATTGCTAAAAGTAGAGCTACCAAGTAAAAAAAGACTGAAATTTTTGTTTAACTATAACTGAGATATCATTAAGTGGAAAATTCTTGGTCAAACCCCTTTTAAAACCATATTCAAGAAACAAGTTTTGATCATCTAAGGTCTCACCTTAATAAGAGGAAAATTTACTTTAAATATTAAAAAGATTCACCCATGAAGAACCTAGCCACCACATTTTATGGTATAGATTTTTATAAAAGAAAACAATAACAAGACCCATAAACATTATGTTGTATGGAAAAGTAGACACAACCATTACAAATTTAAGCTTGTTGGTTAACGAAAAAAGGTTGAAACAATTTGTGATCTAAGTTAAATTTGCTTGGCATTTTTCCAATATTAAACATTCCACCACAGGTCTAAACAACTCTATTGCCATTACAAAAAGATACATACTTTGAATCTTTCATGTTAGCGTTAGAATTCTTTCATGTTTCTTTCAATTGGTTCCTATCAATTGGTTCCTATTTTTCCCTCACTCACTGCTCTAGTACCAACTTTTTAAAACAACATTTGTGGTGACTGCGAATTCAAGAGACTCAAAATATTTGTTATTATGATTTCACAGCTTGTTAAGGTTTGAAAGAAAATTCTATTCTTATTGGGAATATTGACAAAAGCCTTGTTTTGGTCATAGCAGCATTTGCAGTTGTAGGAGGAATAATGTTTATGCATGACTAGGGTGGTAGGAGTTATGAAGCTACAGGTGGTGGCCATTCATGGCAGGTGTCATGGGCATAACTGACACCAAACATGGCTACAGTTACACTTGCATGGTGGTGGTGGTGATAGATTCATGAAGAAAGTGAACATTTAAACTACCCATGGGTGGTTATAAGTGGGCCTCTGGCACATAGAGAATGGGGATAGATTGGGTGGCCTTCTCCCTCTTGGACAAGGCAATGTCAAAACCTACGGGTAGCCAACTAGGAAACTAGGAGATGGTAGTTTCCTTATTTTGTATTTATGCATCAACAGTGTGTAGGTTGTACAAGTGGAGCTATTGTAGGTATGCGTGACAGGGAGATCATCAAGTAGAGCCTTCTCTCTCTCTAGCGTGCACATTTTGGTAATAGTGGAAGACAAACCAGTAGTCGTGTCAGCAACCAATAGTAACCAGCATGAGGTAGACTATGGTGAGTACCCTCTCTTTTCCCTCTCGATCTGATCACTCGTGAGGTGCATGAGATTCTATTTTCCTCCCTCCCAATGACACGTGTGTAGTAGATGTCAATAGGTGCATGATAGATGGGTTGGTACAGTAGTTAACAATAGTTGATAGACAATTTTCCCCTCTCTCATAGTGGCTGGGCACATGTATGCATTGGTGCATGGCAATGCATGTAGCAGGCTCTAAATGATCGTAGTTGCTACCCCATGCAAACTGTAGTGGAAAATTTCTCTCTCCTTCTTTGCTCCCTCTCTCTTAACTATGCAGCATGACAAGAGCACATGGTAGTGTATAGCATATAGTAGTGGCATCGCTCTCTCTCTCCCTCTTTAGGTGACGATCATAGTTTTCTTACCTGGTCATGGGTACTCCTGGCAATAATGGACCAGTAGCACCAACGAGACCAAGAAAATTTATTTTTAATTATTTATTGTATTCTTGAATTCAAGACTATTATTAAATTTAAATTCCTAATTTTTTATTTTTTTTTAGTTTTCAAAATGTCACATAGCCCTCTCAAGCTAAGACTATTCCTAAGTTTCTATACCCATATGGGAGGCACCTTACGCAATAGTCTCTTTGAACAAGTTTTCTTTCCCAATGTTGGTGCATCTAAAATTTATGCATCAACACCTTTTTGACATTAGAAGAAGGGATGATTTCTCAAGGTTTTGTTTTTTCATTTTCTAAAATATCAAAATTTTATCTTTTTGTTTTATTTTCATTTCCTGAAAATTTCATTTTCCCTATTTAAAACTTGGTTTTTTTGCTAAAATTTCTATTTTTAGTCCTTGTATTGAAAAATCTTTTTTTAAGAATTTTCAAGCCCTCCTATTTTTGATCTTAAAAGTTTGTCTCCTAAAAATTTTTGAGTTTCATCATCCATTTGTGATCTTTTCTAAAAACCCTCATTTTCCAATCTCATTTTCAGATTTGTGTTTTTGTTGTCCTTACCTGAGTCCTAAATTTGGTAAGGTAGTTTTATTTAACTATTCAATTTTTTAAGTTTATTTTTCTGAAATTTTCATTTACTATTTTATTTTAGATTTTATCTATGTTGCAATTTCATGCATTTATTTTTCTAATAGCATATTTTAATGTTTTGTTTAAAAATTTATATATATTACACAATTTTTCTTTTCTTAATATTATAGTTTTATTTTAACATTCATATTTTATAATTTTTCATTTTATGAGCGAACTCTCCTCTGCCCCTAGCCGACCAACTACACATCACCTTACATTAAGGAAATGATGAGCTTCATGTTTTCCAAGTTCTATTCTTAAGCGAACTTAAACTAGGATGGCAACCAATCAATCCCTAGCTTCCTTGGTGAACAACCCCTTCAACTTCACCAACTAGCATGATATCCCAAAGTCGCTTCAGAACATAAACTTGTTCTACAATCCCACAATCCCTAATAGTGATGCCTGCAAACACATACAATGTTTTGAAATCTTACTAGGTATCCACAACATTGTTCAAAACAACATAGCATGTAGGATCTTTGTGATGACTTTTAGAAGCAAAGCCACCCAACAATTTTTGATGCTCCCAAACACCTCTATTGACTCATGGAAAGAATTCAAAAATAAGTTCTTTCAATTTGACAAGTTCATTAGCCTAGCCATAGCATCAAGCAACTTCACAAGCTTAAGAATGCTACCTAGGGAAAATGTCTGGGATTACAACCTAAGATTCCTTCACCAACTTGCCTATGTGCCAAGTGAGATGCGGCCACAACCCAGTGGTATCCTCAACTTCTACCTCTCTACCATTAATCCATTCTTTGTCTATGCCATCAAATCTAACCCCAACATAACAGAAATACAAGGAGTGATGGCTAAGGCCATAGAGTTAGAGCAAATTACCCTCATGAATAGTATGCAAACCCAATTTGGGATGATGAGTGTTGGTAGCCCCATGCAATATAACCCTCTACTTCTACTAACTCTCCCAATGACCAATGTTATGTTCCAAACTTCCACTCCCTTTCAAATAACTCAGCCTACATATAGCTATTTTCAAGGTCTCACATCTTCTTCATTCCTACCATCCAACATTGGTTTGAATGATGACCAATCGAAAGTCTTAATCTAATCAATCATAAACACAAATGGTATATCCAACCTTGTTGAACCTACAACTCAAACTAAGAATTGTATGACCCAAATATTAAGTTCACTACAAAAAGTTTCAAATGAAGTGTTTGAGTTAAAGCGAAATAACAAGGATCCTATACAACCAGAAAAGCCAAGTTCATCAATCAATGATGACTGTTGTCATCTTCATAACATGAGGCAACATTTTAAGAGAACTTCTTCTCAATTCTAGGCATTATATGATGATCATACCCAAGGTCAAAAAAATGGGAAACCCCTTGTTATGGTCCTTAATGTACCCCATGAAACCGAGAATGAGGAAGCTCCTTTGTTTGAACAAGTCATGGTAAGTGACCCCAATCCACATAACACATGCTACCATAGACTTTGTGACATTGGAAACACCACACAGACACAAACTAGGAATAATCCTTACACACCCCCAAATAGAAGAGTTCCTAGTCCAAACAATACAAACAACCAAACTAAGCCATCTCAAGTACATCCCCCACAATAAAAAAACTCCCCTTCTCTACCTAGAAGAGCCCCACCTCAACAGGAAGCCAAATATGTATATAAGACTTATGATCTGGTTGAGGATTTAAAAAGAGTTAAAGCCATCATTTTGATGTATGATATCCTACACTTTAATAAAATGAAAGAGGTGATTTAGAATTTAGTTCATACACCTGAAATTGAAAAAGAAAAATCCCCAATCCCAAAAAGGCAAGTTCACTTTGCAAAAAAGTCCAAATGCACTATCAATATAGAATGCAAACAATTCCATGTCAAGCAAGAAAGAGCAACTTACTTTCCTAACAATGCTAATTATTTTAATAAGGAATGTCCATAATTGTTTGATGGATTTCAGCACAACTATTAGTGTCATGCCTCTTGAGGTATGTAAGGCTTTAGGAGCACAAATGATACCACAAACAAAAAGTGTGCTTCAACTCGATGGATCTGATGTACCTTTAGTGGAAACATCAAAAGGAGTGAAATTGCAACTTAAACAATACCACACATTTACATGTTACACAGATATCTTAGTAGTTTATATGTCTCCTACTTATGGTGTGCTCTTATCTAGGACTTTTGAAGCCATGTTTGGGGGCTTCTTTAGGTTAGATTTCTTGAAACTATTAATCCCTATCAAAGGAAAATCTGAATAAATGATCATACCTACAGAACCCTTTTATAAGCAAGTGGTAACAACTTTTTATCAACAAAGTAAATCTCTAGGAAATCAAAATACCAACCTTTTTGTTGGAGTGGTTGAGCCAGGACTTGGCAAATATTTGATGAATGTTGATATGGAAGAAACTCTAGGCTTAAACCCTTTTTCCTACATGTATTCTACCCAATATTATCAAGCTTTTAGGGACTATGAAACGGTGTATGAAGATACTTTACCATACCACCAACATGATGGAAGAACTTTTCTTTTTGATGACCCACCACCATTAGGAAATGATAAGGATGAAAGTGAGATTCTAACCAATGAAATATTAGAAGATGAGCTGAATTTATATGATGATCATTATTACCTTGATTAGAGGATTAATTTTTTAGATTTCATGAACTTAAACACCTGGATACTAAGAGTGGATGGTGCCTCTTCCAAAAAAGGATGTGGAGCAAGAATAATGCTTATACCTCCTGGCAAAGCTCCTATCCTTAAAGCCATCAATTTTGCATAACCCATGACTAACAACATGGTTGAATATGAAGTACTTATACATGGGATTAAGCTAGCTCAATATTACAACTTATCCAAGCTTAAAATCTATAGTGACTCCCAACTAATAGTCAACCAAGTTAATGGAACCTTCAACAATAAAGATGTCATCATGAAAGTGTATAAATCTTACATTGTTGAACTATTTAACGAGTTTGAACATGTAACCATCGAACATGTACCAAGAAAGGAAAATTACATTCTTAATGTGATAGCCCAAATGGCCACCACTTTGGATATCCCAGTCAAACACAATGCTTGGGATTCAAAAATTATTATTGAAAAGGTAAAATCCTATTCTATCCCTAATAATGTATTTTCTTCTCAAGTGTTTGACGACAATGACCATGTTTGTAAATTTCTATTTTTTGAAGGAGAGTTTAGTGATCAAGGAGATATATCAAAGGATGTTATGTTCTTAAACAAAATATCTCCTAAAATAGCAATTAGGGAAGCATTATTTGATAACTTGCACACCAAGATCATAGACTTATCTAACAATACTAATTCACAAATGTTAGCTGAGACCAAAACAATTCAAGTGCAAAAGAAAGGAAGACAATACCCTATTAAAATAGGAGTTTGTTTAAATTTAAATAAAATACAAAGCTTGGTCGAATTACTACATGAGTTTAATGATATTTTTTCTTGGACTTATGAAGACCTTAAAACTTTAGATCCATTAGTGATGACACATAAAATTCCCCTTGGGCTAGAAACGAAATCATTTTGGCAAAAACTTAGACCTGTAAATCAAAAGATTGAAGTCTTCATGAAAGTAGAAATTGACAAGCTCCTAGAATCCAAAATTATTTACTTAGTAAGACACTCCAGTTGGATATCAAACTTAGTGCCCGTCAAAAAATGTATTGGTAAATTAAGGTTATGTATTGATTTTCATAACCTTAATACTTCTTGCATTAAGGATAGTTATCCACTCCCCCTTATGGAGGAGATATTGCAAATAGTGAATGGCACTCAAATGTATTCCTTTTTGGATGAGTATTTTGGATATAACCAAATTTTCGTAAATAAGAAAGACTAGTACAAAATAGCTTTCATGAAAAAATTGGGAACTTTTCAATTCGCTAAAATTCCCTTTGGCCTAATAAATGCTAGCTCTACCTTTCAAAGAGCTATGGACAAAAATTTTGAGGGGCTAATTAGAAAGTGCATTATTATTTACCTAGATGGCTTAACCATTTTCTCCAAAGATCAGGGTATGCACCTTATGAACATTTTTATAAGATATAGACAATTCGACATTACTTTAAACACAAAGAAATTTTTCCTCAGAGTTCAAAGTGGTAAATTTATAGGTCAGATAGTGACTAAGGAAGGAATTCTGATTAATCCCAAGCAGGTGAATGCAATTTTAGAAGTACCTTACCTTTTATCCAAGACTAATATAAGGGCATTCTTTGAGAAAATCAACTTTGTTAGATGATTTATCCCCATCTATGCTGAATTAGTCAGATCACTAAATGAGATGCTTAAAAAAGATAGTAATATGCATTGGATAGACAAAAGAAAGAATGGTTTCCTTGCTATTAAAGAGGCCATTATAGGTTCCCCTATCCTAGCTTCTCCTTGGTATGAAAATGACTTCCACTTATATGCTTTTTCTAGCAACATTACTGCCACCGCTATCTTGACCCAAGACATAGTCGATCAAGCTGAGAGGCCCATAGCTTCATGTCTACACCTTTTAAAGAATGCAGAATTAAAATAGTCATCCATAGAGAAGCAATTGTATAAAGAAATTTCACTACTACTTGTTATGTGCAAAGGTTTTTATCATTGTCCCTAACCTGGCCACCATTGCTTTAGCTAAATTACAAGATCCCAACAAAAAATGAGCTAAATGAATTATGAAGTTGCAAGAATATGATATTCAATGGAAGGTATCCAAGTTAGTTAGAGGGACAGGTCTTGCCAAGCTAATTTCTAAAGCCTCAACTTCAAAAAGTTACAATGCACTCAAAGATAAAGAATCAATTCTTCTTCACATATTATCCATTGATGAGGAAAGTGATATCCCATTTGATCCTAATCAATTGTATGACCCATGGTATGGTGATATCAAATTTTATTTAACCTTCCATCATTGTCCCTTGCATTTACCTAAATATAAGAGAAATATTTTGATATCAAAATTTTCTAAATTTTCTCTAATAAGTGGTGAACTATTCGGAAAGAATTTCCAAGGAATATACCTTAAATGCTTGAACCAAGAATAAGTTAACAATGCTCTAAAAAAGCTCCATGAGGAAGGACATATAGGATACTATTCTTTAGTCCATAAAATTTTGAGGGCTAGTTATTATTGGCCTATTATGATCAATGACACCTACAGCTTGGTTACAACTTGTGTCTAGTGTCAAATATTTAAGGGTAAAGACCCCAAGAGTTCAGCCAATTTATAGCCTATAATAGAAACTAGACCATTTTCACAATGGGCTTTATATTTTATCAGAGTGATCAATCCTTTGTCTACTACCCTACACAAGTTTATCTTAACAACCACTAATTATTGCACACATTGGTTATAAGTGAAAGCGACTAAAACTACATCATCTTATGAGGTGATTTTCTTCTTAGAAAATGATATAATCTCAAGGTATGGGTTTCCTTATGCTTTAGCAGGCGATAATGGACCTGTCTTCATCTCCATAAAGTTTATAAGGTAGTAACTGAATATTATCCACAGGGTAATGGTTTGGCTGAGTCCTCCAACAAAATCATATTCGATGGAATTAAGAAAATGATAGCCCAAAACCCACAAACTTGCCATGAACAACTAAAATGGGCAATTTGGGTAGATAGGGTTTGTTATAAAGAATCAATCAAGATGACACCAAATGATTTAGTATACTAACAAGAGCCAATATTGCCAATTAATTTGTAAATTCCTACATATCAATTCTTCTTAGACTATTTACCAACTAATGAACATCTAATATCACATACATGCAACATTTGGAATCTAGAGCTTAAAAGGTTTAAAGTGATTGAAAATCTATGTAGTCATCAAAAAATTGTCAAAAAAATGGTTTGATAAGAAATACATAGCTAAAGTATTTTAAGGAGGTGTCCTAGTTCTTAAGAGAGATAGAGCATCTGGTTAGATTAACCCTCAAATTTAGTTTTCTCCTATGTGGTCTAGTCCATTCCAAATTGCAAATGTTATTGGCCCCAATGTCTACAAAATTATTGATTTTCAATGACATAGATTACATAGGAATTTTAATGTATTTCATTTGAAGCATTTCTACTCAGTTACCCCATGTGGACACCTCGTAGATCATTAGTTGCATGTTTTCTCCCCTTTCACCATGCATTTCATTTATATATAGTTGTGTTTGCATATTTTCTTTGCATTTCATCATCTCTTTCTTATCGTATTGGCTTTGATTTAATTTTTGTTTATTCATATGATTTTAATAATCATTATGGTAATTTGAGTTACTAGGCAATGGGTCATTTCTTATAATTATTATGGTCATTTGAGTTACACCATTGGAAAATAATGTAAGCATAATGCTATATATAATACTTCTTATTACAGTCTCCTTTATATGGTATATTTCAATAATGCTATGATTCTTCCCAGTCAATTTCAAGGTTTTAGTATTATTATTTATGTTGGATTATGGAGGATGGGATTTATGTTAACTTATCATGTAATCATCATGATCATGTGAGTGTAGGATATGTGACATTCGAGAATGTTTAGCCACAATCACTAGGTGACCTTGGAAAAATCCATTTTCCCTCTCCTAAGCCATAGCCCTTAAGTGTGATGATCCATGGCTATCCTGTGAACAATAGGGTGAAGTGTATTCTTCTCCACTTGAGAACCCTTAGCCACCCAGGAGACCTACTATGATGCCATCAGGTTGTAATTAAAGGCACATACACGAGGGTTGAACTACACCATGGGCAAATTTTTGAAAGGACCATGTTCTTTGGTAGTGTAGCTAATCTCCCAGACTCATGTTAGAATTCCTACCTTAAGAATGAAGTACACGATGAGCAAAGTTTCCTCAAAAAGAAAAAAAAAAGAATGAAAATCATGTTCATTGGCAATGTAATAAGTTCTTAAGTGTGATGGGGTTTAGCAACTATCCTCAACCTAACCTCCATTTCTCTTTTTGAACCTATTTTCCAAAAATTTAGGAAAAAAAGAAGAAGAAGAAGAAGAAAAAAAAAAGAGTCCCAAAGAAAAGTCCAAAAGTTGTAACTAGCTATGATCTAACATGAGCTTGTCCTCCTCGTTAAGTTTGGCATAAGTCTCACGCTTAAAGTAGTCTACATACTTTGGACTGTTGCCTTGTAAGAAGATTGGAAATGCAATCTTATTTATGTCTTAATTATATATATATATAAAGTTATGACTTATAAAGAGTATATATTTTGAGCTTGACTAACTAAGATGATGTGGTAAGGGTGGCCCACATCTAGTTCTCTTTTGATTATATGTTTATTTTAATCATGTTTAAGTTAGCATAGTTTACTTTCAACTTTTAATTTGTCCATTTCATGATGTTTTCAATTGCATCTCCTTTCAAACTTTTTGTGGTTTTTCTATCCTTGCACTTGTATGCAATTAAATTTTGGGGGCTAAGTGTTGATGTCAACCTTGCCCATGCTAGGCATGAGGCCATGATCAATAGTAACAAGCAAGTAGATGCTAGCACATTGGAAGATATAGAAGCAACAGATTGTTAGGTGATTGTATGCCAAAAATTTAATTGAGAATGACTACTAAAAGTAGAGCTACCAGGTAAAAAAAACTGAGCTTGTTGTTTAATTGTAACTAATAATAATTAAGTAGAAAATTCTTGGTCAAACCTCTTTTAAAACCATATTCAAGTTGTAGGTTTTGATCATCTAAGGTCTTAACTTAATAAAAGGAAATTTTACTTTAGCTATTAAAAAGATTTACCCATGATGAACCTAGCCACTACATTCTATGGTACAGATTTTTATAAAAGAAAATAATAACAAGATCCATAAACATTATGTTGTATGGAAAAGTAGACACAACCATTACAAATTCAAGATTATTGGTTAAGGAAAAATGGTTGAAATAGTTTATGATCTAGTTCAAATTTTCTTGGCATTTTCCTGTTATTAAATGTTCCACCGTAGCTTTGAATGACTCTACTACCATTACAAAAAGATACATGCTTTGTGTCTTTCATGTCAACATCAAAATTATTTCATGTTGCTTTCAATTGTTTCCTATTTTCCCTTGCTTGCTACTCTAGAACCAACTTTTTAAAATGACATTTGTGGTGATTGTGAATTCAAGAGACTCAAAATATTTGTTATTGGGATTCCATGGCTTGTTAGGGATTGAAATAGAATTTCATTCTTATTGGGAATATTGACAAAGGCCTCATTCTAGCCATACCAGCATATGAATTTGTAGAAGGAATAATCTTTACACATGACCAGGGTGATGGGAGTTATGAAGGTGTTGGTGGTGGCCATTCATGTTGGGTGTCGTGAGCATAATTGAAGCTAAATGTGGTTGCAGTTACACCCACATGGTGGTGGTGGTGCCAGAGACATGAAGAAAGTGGGCATTTAAACTACCCATAGGTGGTTATAAGTGGGTCTTTGGCACATAGAGAATAGGAATAGAATGGACAAGACAATGCTATAGCTAATAGTGGTTGACAAAAAATACATCCCTCTCTCACAGTGGCTAGGCACACATATGCATTGGTACATGGCAGTGATGGTGTGACAGCAACACATGTAGTAGTCTTTGAACGATCATAGTTGCTACCCTATGTGAACTGCAATGGGTAGTCTCTCTCTCCTCTTCTACTCCCTCTCTCTACACTACGTGGCATGATAAGAGCATGTGGTAGTGCAGAGTAGATAGTAGCAGAATCCCTCTCTCTCTCCCTCTTTAGGCGGTGGTCATAGTTTTCCTGCCTAGTAGTGGATACTCCTAGTAGCAATGGACTAGTGATACCAGTGGGACTAGGGAAAATTTATTTTTGGTTACTTATTATATTCTTGAATTCAAGACTATTGTTCAATTTAAATTCTTGATTTTCTTAGTTTTTTTTTACTTTTCAAAACATCACATAGCCCTCTCTAGCTGATATTATTCCTAGGTTTCCATAGCCATATGAGAGGTGCCCTAGGCAATAGACTCCTTCAATAAGTTTTCTTTCCTGGTTATTTACCTCTATTGAAAATCCTTACAAATGCTTGAACTTCATTCAACACCTAGTGTCTTGACTTGTTTTTTCATAATAATCAACGTCTCTAAGAAACTTTGAAACTAGAGAATGAAGATGATGATCAAAGAGTCCAAGATAGTAATCAAAACATATAGCTAGCGTAGTCACTAGTACGCGCTTTCATATCAACATTTCTTGTTTACAAGTTATGCACTGGTGGTTCTCTGTTTCTTCAACACTCTAATAATAGGCATTCTTTCAGAAACTCAATCTCTCATAAGTGGCCAAGAAAGTATACACATATATACTTGGAGTTGCATAAAACTTTATTCAAAAATTTGGATGCAATGGAAAACACTTGAAAATTTTTTGTTAGTAGTAAATTTTGTGACTCTGGAAATTTTATAGCAGAGAGATAGACATTAGATTATCATGTTATCAATGTGAAAGTTTACCCATAAAGTTAGCTTAAACTCACCATTGTTTGTTGTTTTTTGTGGTTAGGTTGCTTCTATGGCATTCCAAATTGTATGTTTTGTAGCTTCTGCTTTAGCCTATTTAGTTGCCCCTCCATTAACTAGAGCCTTACTGGATTGTCTTATGGATCAATTTGTTTCTAGTATGCATTTTTTGCCTCTTTCTAGTTTCATATTAAAAGTCAAAGATGTAAGAAATATCATGTTGATTATACTTGCACAAGTGTTCATGGTATGCATTTTTCATGAACATCCCATCCCACTATTTTCCAAGCTCGACTAAGTTATATCTAACTTTATTTTATCATGCCAACTAAAATTGCATATGTAATAATAATTTTTAATGTGAGTATAAGGTTACTGATGAAGTATCAAAGTGTCATGTCGATGGGCCTACATCAACATGGTGTTGCCCCATCGATGTGGCCACGTCAACGTAGCGTTTGCTACATTTATGAGGCCCCATCAACGTAGTATCTATTCTTTGCCTATAAATACATGTGCTCCCTCCATGTATTGGCATTCTTTGATTAACATAGTAGCTAAACTCTTATAGTTTTCTTTTTTAATCTCATAGAATAATCAATGAGTGCTTGTAGTGTGGATTTGAATTAACTGTACAACATCTTCTTTGAGTGGCAATGTACCTGGGCACATTCCATGAACGATAATAATATCAAGATTGATTCTTATTCATTATAGCACTTTGAATTAGGTTAAATTTACTTTTAATGTAATTTATATTCCATGTATTTAGTTAATATTTACATTTTCATGCATGTTAATGAGTTTGCAGAATGAGTGTGACTAGTTTCAAGCATAAACATGTATTCACATGTTAATCCTAACAGTGTTATTTCTTGGTTCACCCAATAGCAGAATGCCTAGTAATCCTAGTAGTGGATACGTGGGTTCAGGATGTGTACAGCAAGTTGGGAATGGACACTCATGCCCATAGGCTAGTTTAGACTTTAATTTCTATTGTTAATTAGTTTAAATAATTGATTTCTTTATTATCTTTAGGAGTAGCATAAGGCTAAAACAACATGAAGAATCATATGCCTCACTCTGGACTAAACCATACATGACAAAGCTACCATTAGTCCAAGTGGAAAGATAGCAAACTATGATCCACGCATAATGATTTAGATGCTGCAACTAGTCCCATCCATAGAATTCAATCAAATCATGTGTGAATGCTTGTGATTTGCACTGTTGAGCATAGGAGATACCTCACCACTCATCATTGGTGTCGTTGCTAGGGATGATGCTAGTTATCTAAATTAGTTATATTATACATGATCGTTGTAAATACATTAACAATTTATCTTTTAAAAAACATATTAAATCACACACACATCATAAACCAACAACAATTTATTTTTCACAAGGAAGTGATAATGCATTATATGGAGAGAACATTCATTGGAAAACTAACAAGATATATATTGAAGAAAATTGGAGTGACCAACCTCATGCATCTGTTTCATATGTTCATGACCACCCTAACTACACTCAAGGACTACATTCACCTAAGCCAAAAAAATCCTAGAGAAAATGAAGTAAGTCCTAGATCAGGGGAGGCCTCAAGGCCTAGGACCACCTCAAAACCTAGAAAAGATAAATCAAGAAACCATGGGAAATACTATAGAAGACATGATGACTCTCCCAGTTCCTCATCTTCCTTTTCCTGTTCAATGTCTAGTTATAATGAAGATGAACATGGGTATAGAGATAGAGCTCCACTATGGGGTTGAAATAAAAATAGAAATCAAAACCAAGGGAAAAATCAAAGATATCAAAATGAGCATAGACAAAATCATCACAATCAAACAAATAGATATAGAAATTTTTACCATGAAATGTTTGATGATAGTGAACCCTTGTTGGCCACTAAGAGCATGTTGTAGATCATGGAGGTAGATAAAATACCCCACAAGCATTGCAAGGAAAGTCGCATGAAAAGGCTTGATATGAATAATATTCCTAAATTTGTAGGAGGCTATGATTCTGATCCACAACATTATTTACTAGCCTTTCATGATGCATGTGTCTTACAAAACATTGAAAGTGGATGGTAAAAGCTTAATGTCTTTCCTAGGACACTAATAGATAAAGCCAAAGTGTAGTATAGATCATTGAAACCAAATTCAATCTATCGATGGTCTAGAATGTTGGAACTTTTCAATGATAAATACCAAACCTATACAAGGGTGTCCAACCTAAGGAAACGAATCCAAGAATGGAAGCAAGAACAACAAGAACCCTTGGATATGGCCCTAGATAGATACCATTCTCTATTGACTAGATGCCTAAGCCATGGTTTCTCTCAAGAAGAGCAACTTTTCCCCATCATAGATGGACTTCCTAATGAAACAAGGGAGACCCTTGGGATGTATGCTCAAGGTCAACTATATGAGATGTGAACTCATCAAATCTAAGAGCTAATTGAGTGTGTGGTAAAAGAAGAAGGAGAGCTATGTAAATGGGAGAATGTTGAGAAATATCATTGGGATCCAACTCTTCAAAAGAAGAAGGTCCACATCTATGATAAGGAAAAAGAGGTAGCTCTCAATGAGGTGATTTTACAACAAACTTGCCAATACAAAATTCTATTGATGAGCTTGAAGTAAAGCTAGATAAGAAGTCATAATGGATAAATGAAAAAGTTATAACTTGCATAGAAATTGTAGAGGGGAGAGTAATGGAAAACAAATTAACTAATCACAACAAAAGGAGGAAAAAGGACCAAGAGATAGGTAAGAAAACTAATCAATAGAAAGGGGAAATGGCTATAGAAGAAGAGGCTATAAACTTAACCATCGAAGAAGATGATGGATGTGACATCTGCATATATGACCATCCAAAAATCTATTACCTAGTCATGTTACATCTACATGAGTATTGGGCTTTTGCATTTAATCCCAAGTTCGTAAAAAAGTAAATGCTTAGGAAATTACCTTTCTCATAAGGTAATTATAGATAGTCCTACAACCAACTATACCATCCTAGTTGAACTTCTTACTAGCCTCAACACTATCATCCAATGTAGTGGCAAAACCCAGAGTTGTGGGGGAGGCCATCATCAAACCAATAGTACCCTTACTAAAAGCTAAACCTATATAGATATTATGTTTAAAAACTTTTTTCATTGACTAGTTCCACTTCCTTTACTTCAAATCACTACTACCACCCTCCTAAATATCATCAACCAGCAACATCTTTCGAAGGATCACCACCTCATGCCTCTTATCTTTCATCATATCCTCAATATTCTCATACTCCCCTCCATCACATGTCATGACTAGCAACATAGGAAGGTTCAACACCACAACATCAATGAAAGAATACCACTTGTGCTATAAACATACATAGAAATGATAATGCCAGTAGATCTCCACCACAATCTTAGAAATGCCCTTTCTTTAGGATGGTTCCCATGCATAAGCACAACACTCATGAACCTACTAACTCATCAAAACCAACATAAGGCCAATTTTATGCAACAACCTTCCTTGTCAGAACAATGTCTCCTAATCATACAAAAAAGCCAACAACAATTACCACTTTGACATAAGACATAAATAATGACCTTATCATTGTGAATAGATAGGAAAATCCATGCATCACTAATAGTAAAGGGTGTTGTGAATCAAAAATTCAAAATATTAACACAACCCACAACAAAGCTAAGGAACAAGTGTGTAACCAAAAACCATTCTACGTAGTAGCCACTAAACCAGAAGATACCTAGTGGCTTGAAAATGAAAATATAAAATTACTTCAAAGATGCATGGAAGAAACTAATCTGTTTATTAGTTCAAGACTTAAGAAAATGGACCAAATAGAGGAATTAGATGCATATATCTTACACTTTGATTATACACCAGAAAAGAATATTAAACATGGAGATTGGAAATTAAAATAGAAAATCAAGAAGAAGAAGAAAACACATCTAGATCCCCCAAAATGAAAATAACTTCAAGTATAAATGAAGATACATCTTTGAATGATCCAAATGAGACTATCACCAATGTTAGATGTGCTACCATATGATTAATTAAATTAGTAATGTTGATGGGAAACTAGTGGTGTATAACTAGGGGATTGTGCGGTCCATCTCTTGAATGTGTGGCCATAAGATTAGTTGTGGGAGAGATGCTCCATCCTAGTTCAAGAACTAATAAGTATTGTTCACCTTTTTTATTTTAAAATTTTTTATCATTTTCCTATTTCTTCCAAAATTTTCTAATTCTTCATATGTTTTCCATTTCTTAATATTTTTCTTTTCTTTTCTTTATAATATTCTCTTTTCCTAAGTCATTTTCTTTATGTTTTTGTTAATGATATTGGCAAGTCATGATGCAACAATCAATGTTATGTGTTGGTTTTTTGTGCTATGCTATCAAAATGATTGGGTGAGTAATTGTGTAAAGTAGTGAGACCACCTCATCCATTCCTCCGCTTCTCTAAATAAAAGGTCTTTTTCATGGAAACAATGTGGTTCTTTTTTCATGAAACTATTATTAATCAATGATCATTGTACCTTGAAGAAAGAGGAAATGACCAAGTGGGAATGGTAAGGGTGTGACCTCAAGGGGACTTGTTGGGTTTCTTCTTGTCTTCCATCATGTAGTTTATGACTCCTCAAGGAATGTATCATCACTCCTTTACCAACCAATAAATAGAAAGCTATGTCTTTGCATGGTGTAGTTCCCATTTCAAAAAAAAAAAAATTAAAATCCAAAAAAAAAAAAATACAAACAAATAATTTTAAAAAGGAAGAAAATGAATAAAATTAATAATAATGGAAATTCAAAGAACACCCCTTACACAAAATAATGGGCTCCAAGAACTAGTTATGGGGCTAGAAAGACATGTTACTCATGCTTGAAGGTGACCCTCTAACTAAGGCCTTTCCTTCCTTCTCTTTTCTTCTCTTTTTGGAGTGATGATTGTTCTTTGAGGTGGTTATGAACTCATGGTGGTCAACAAGAAGAAACACATCAATTTGAGGTTAGTATTCATGGTATGGACCTATTCTAAACTTGGATGGATATGTATTCTAATCATTTTAATTGCATTTATCATAAGAACCTATTATGGACATGGTCAAGTACCTTACATCTGGATCTCTACAATCCCTTCTCATCACATTATTCACCTCACTATTGCATGTAATTATGAGCTTTTTGTTCTTGTATAGTATAGTGGAACATCCCAACCACAGTAGTTGTCTGTTGTTTGGAATAAAGGCATGGTCTACATTTAACTTCTTAGGTGGCCACAAACATCTATAGAAGTGGTTATGCAAGGGCATTATGGCAGGAGCCTACTTTGGGGAGGACCCACTTACATAATTTTTGTTAATTATGGCTTTGAACTAACCTTCGCATCTTCTAGAACATCAGTTATGGTTTATTTGAATTTATGCATGATTTTGGGACTACCTTTCATCCATTTCATTAATTTTTTCTACCTTTCTATTTCCATATCCATTAATATTTCTTGACCATCTTCTAAATTAGACCTTTGGTTTCAATTATTTAAAAACTTATGTGCTTCCAGAGTTATACTTATTAGTCATGGGGGCTAGGGATGTCCACATGGAAATTTTTCTAACATCCTATTTTCAAACATAATGATAACTAATAGTAATTGATCAAAATAATGTGAACAGCTTGATGATTTTAGTTACCTCATAGCCTTGGGCATAGTATGCTATAATCACCTTGTAATTAAACAAAAACTAAGGGATTCGAAAAGGGTTAATTATTAAGGAAAATTTACCAAAACTAATGTTAATCCTTTGATGACTATAGGTGATGCTAAAAGAAATTCCTAAGGAATAAGGTCTTTGGCTATGCATGAAATGAAGCCAAGAGGATGACAATGAAGGATATGCCCATGGACAAATCGTAGAACATACAAGATAGCAGCTTAGGTATTGTATGTTTACTAGATCCATGGGATGATGAGAACAAATTTTTGTCCATCTTTCAAGAATGTTCTACATAACCAAAGAAGCATTGACATAACAATCAAGGTTGTAAGTCTACCATTACTAACGACAACAAGAAGAATCATCTTCAGTGAATTTTTGAAGACCTCTACAAATTTTGTAATCTTTAATATCTGTCCAATCCTTTTGTCACTTTGTCATTTTGTATGCATCCACTCAAATAAAATTTTGTAATGTGGCACTCAGATTCAATTAGTAATTAGCATTAGTCAATAATCCCATCATTCCCAATTTTTTGTAAGGAAATCTTGGTCCTATCCTATTAACCCAAGGACGAGATTTCATTTGGCTGTGGGGGTATGATGAAGCATCAAAGTATTGTGTCGATGGGCCCACATCGACGAGCCCACATCAACATAGCATATATTGTGTTTATGGGGCCATGTCAATGTTGTATCTATTCTTTGCCTATAAATATCCATGTTCCCTCTATGTATTGGCATTCTTTGGTCAATAGAGTAGCTAAACTCTTGTAGTTTTATTCCGTAATCTCAGAGAATAGTTAGTGAGTGCTTGTAGTGTGGATTTGAATTAGTTGTACTGTGTCTTATTCAAGTGGCATTGTACCTAGACACATTCCATGAATAGCAATAAGATCGAGATTGATTCTTATTCATTGCAACACTTTGACTTAGATTAAATTTACTTTTACTGAAATTTATTATCCATGTATTTGGTTAATATTTATGTTTTCATGCATGTTAATGAATTGGGAGAATGAGTGTGACCAGTTTTGAGCATAAACATGTATTTGCTTGGTAATCCTAGCATTGTTATTTCTTGGTTCGCCTAATAGCATAGTGCATGATAATCCCAATAGTGGATACATGGGTTTAGGACGTGTATGATAAGCTAGGAACAAACACTCATCACCCGTAGGCTAGTTTAGACTTTAATTTTTATTGTTAATTAGTTTAAATAATTTTATTTCTTTATTATCATTAGGAGTAGCATAAGGCCAAAACAACATCAAGAATCATATGCCTCACTCTGGACTAAACCATACATGACAAAGCTACCACTAGTCTAAGTGGGAAGATAGTGAACTATGATCAAGGCATAATAATCTAGAATTGTACTTTCACTTAAGAATTTTTCATTAGAGGTATTAACATAATAAATAATTTGAAACTGAAGTGTATTTTATTAAGTATGTGGACATAATTTTATTTTTTCCTTTAACTTTACACAATGTGAACTTATAAGATCTAAATACAAGTATATTTTATTAGGAATGAAAATGTGATGATGTGTACTTGCCCCTTTACAATGAAAGTATTTTTAATGGCTAAAATTGTTTATTTAATATGTAAATATTTTTTTTCTTTCAGACACCTTTTCTTTTGAATTTTATGAACAAAAAATCTAGATAATATGATGAAAAATTTAAAATAGATGAGAAGAAGACAACAGTACTATGAAGACTTTGTATTATAAGTTTCTTAAAACTTCAAGTTGAACGTGGACAATAGAACAGAAAGAATCCAAAAGAAGATAATAACATGCATAAAACAAATTGATCATTGTTTCATTTTGTTTTCTTTTCTATGTACATGTATACTTTATTATAGTATTCTTTTAAATTTTAATGTGTTATTCCATTACAAGTTGGGTTACTAGATCCAAGGACCTTTCTCCATAGTAAATTTCTTACTCTTTGTTTTCTTTTGTAATTTGTTTTAATAAAAATGGTCTATTCCATTGTTTAATTAGAATTCTTACCTAAGGGCTTTGAATTATGGGTTTATCTAAATTAGCAAAAGAGTAAATTTAAGATAGAAAGCCTCTTGTGGAAAAATATCTTGCTCCAAAAACATTAAATCTGACAAACATGGGCTATAATCCAAATGTTTTTTTTTCATCAATATATATGCAGTGGTAAAATTTAGCTATTTTAGATTTGTCTTTACATTTATTTGCATATAAAACATATGGATAGTGAAATTATTGAATCACATTTTCATGTTTTGGTAGAATTTTCATAATATGGTTTAATGTGGAAAGCAAGAGAATTTTATTTACACCACATTACATCTAATAAATTAGATATAAAAGTTGATTGTCACTCAGGTGCTATTTCTAGAAAATATTGGAATGCATGCTATCAACAATGTTCACTTAAGTTCTTGTGCTGAAAAGAATGCATTTGTAGGTTATGTAGCTCTTGACGATGAATTATATATGTTTTTTTCTTATGTTATGACTACCGATTTAAGATAGCCGTATAAGTTGCATATGTTCCAACAAAAAGTTTTATTTGTTTTTGATGCTTCATTGGTGTTTGATCAATTTGTACAGTCTATCTTTATTACTTATGAAAATGTAATATCTGTTTAATAGACCCTATAAATTTTTTAAAGTAATAAAACTTCATTTTATTTTATAATCATCCAAGATGAAAAAGTTAAGGATTAGAAAATTCTTAATCCAATTGCCTTACAACCTACGTGATGGACAACTTCATCATCATTACCATTAACATCATTTTGTCTTGTGCCTTTTCAACCTATAAAAAGTCAAGTATTATTAGACATAGCATCCATTTAGATGAATGGAACCTACCATTAATTATTGGCATGGCTATTTAATTTTCAAGAAAACCTCAATGGATCTTTACTGTACCCCATGCCCAACACTAACATGAATGAATTAATTATTAAAAATGATCCATTTTTATGTAGCCAATGTTTTAACAATAAAATGTAATTTTTCACACATCACATGCAATTTGAAAAGGGGTATTCTAGAAGAGTTAGGAAAATTAAGTTAGCTTCACCATCTCTAAGTCTATCCTAGTGGAATGCTAATGGCTTCTCAAACCTCATACCATCATGGGTGGGAAATCATTTGATCCATCTTTAGAGCTTACATTTGAAAGTAGAAGAAGATGTTAGCAACAATAATAACCCATGGGAATTGGAAAATCTTACCAATTTGGTGGAGATATCTTTAACCATTTGTATGTTGAGTGGAATTATTCCATGGAAGCTTGGAAATCTCACACACCTCCAACAAATTTATATGTATTTCTTCAATGGAAGTAGCCCAATACCTTCATCTCTAACAAAATTAGCACATCTTGAAAGCCTTTCAATTACAAGAAACCTAGACTTTACAATTAATCAATCCTAAGGAACTAGCAAATATCGCTAAACTTTAATGGCTGAAAAGTGGAGGTATGCTGCAAGAACTTGGAAATCTCACCAACTTGTCAAACCTTTATTTGGGGTTGGACATATTGAGTGGGAGTATCCCATGCCAGCTTGCAAATTTGACTTTTTGAGCTACTCATAGACTCTTGTTTTGTCATTCGGCAATGGAAGTGATCTCAACAAAATTTTGACAAATGAATTCAGTCCATAAGATTCTTCTCCATCTTCATACACACAACATTAGGATTTCTTGGGAAATAATGGTGGAAAATATTCAAAATACTTTGCTCAATTTCAAAGTCTAGAATTAGGAATATGCTTGGAACAACACCTCAAGGCTAGAATGCGTAGAGTGCTAGTGCAAGGTGTTGTAAGCTAACCATCTAGTTAAAGGTCCATACTTGTTATTGATATATTATTCCTTGGTGGTAGCTAATGCTATTATTTCTTATTTCTCGTTCAATCTACTATGGGCTAGTAGACTATCTTGAGAGAGCTAATGAATACTAAAGGTTTGTACAACTTTGTTGTCTAGCCTAAATTTGTTGCACATGTATGAAAATTATTTTTTTGCTACCTTCTCCATCCCCATTGATAGGGGCTTCCTTGGCCAAAAGCATAAGGAATGTATCATTCGAAACACATAGCGAATTGATTATTAGTATAAAAAAGAAACATAAGTGCTTACATAGTTTACTTGTGTATTGTTGTTGCATGTTAAAAAGGATAAAAAATATTATAATACATATTATACATATGGTACAAAAGTAACCCATGTTGTAATGGTGGGGAAATAGAATGTTTATAATTTTTATGTTTTTTATTTAAAGAATAGCTAGTAAATAGATACACTCATTTCAATCCCTTGCAAAAAAAACATAACATTCACATTTCAAATATAATTAAATACATGTGTTGCACCATCTCTTGTGGGATAGGTATAATGCCTCACATATGGAAGTAATTAACAATTGTATTGTTGATGATCTAATACCATGTTGTACAGATGCAGCCTCTTCAAAAAAGATTGAATCATTGCAACTCCACACAATTAACTACTAATGAACAAATTAAGTAAAGAATACTAATAATAAACTAAATAATTAGTTAATTAATGATAGTCATTGATCTCATAATTTTAGTATTTTTCATGATAAACATCCAAACATATTAAAAAACCAAAAGGAAAATCAAAAGCTTTATTCATTCTGCCAAGAGTGAACTATACATCAAGTAATTTTAGGTTGTGAAACAAATCACTTAAAATACTCTGACAAAGTCTCACTTCATAGTGAAGCAATCACTTAAAAAACACAACAAAAACATATAATTAACATACTTGCCCAAGGGAGGAGAAGCTCTTCATGCCCAATAAGCTAAAGTAAAATCAAGAAACAAAGGTGAGAAATGAGCTTTCCCCCTTTGGCATTCAAAATGTTTAGATTCAAAATGGAAGGGTTGTGCTACCTCCTAGGCACTATCACCTAAGTGCACTTCTGGCCAAACTGAGGTCGAAATCATGTTGAGAACATTTCATAGATGTTAAGGTGCTTATTTTTTAATTTGTGAGACCTAGGTCAAGCTTGGGTGAACCTACTTATAAGAGATTAGGTTTTTTCTCATTCACCATCCTCTAAGGACCCTGCCATGGCATGATAAGCATTGATCCTTTGGGTGATGATCCTTTTATGTTTATGTTAAGAAAGTGTAATATATGTGTTGCCTCCTAGGAGGTAATGCATGAGGTGTACTAACAAATTAGTGTACTAGAAATGTAAATGCTTTTTTTAATGTTAAATGCTACAAGAAGAGATAGATTGGATAATAAGAATTTTAGAGGAAGACTTTGAGTAGCTTTTATTTTAAATGAGCTATAGGAATGACATTCTAGATGGCTTGGATCTATGAAAAAAAGATTAAATAATTTATCTATTAAAAAAGTTTGTTTCCAAGAAAGCCACTAAAAGGAAGATTAAAAAGGGCATGGAAAAAGACAATTGAATATGACCTAAATAAATATCAAATAAACAAGTATCTATTTCTTCCTAAAGGTAAATATCAAAAGAGAACTCATGTAGCCAACTTCATTTTTTTGGAACAAGGTTAAGATGACGATGATGTTGAACTATATAGTCATATAGCTAAAATGTGGTATTATTAAATCAAAATGAAGTAAGAGAATGCATATAGTTATGTAATAATAAAAAACAAAATGAATAGGATGAAGAGTGGATACTTGTTTTTATTTTAGAGAAATCAATGCAAAAAAAAATCATAGAACTTGTGTAGTAAAACGCTTGCACTTATACAACATTTAATATAAGGGACAAACATATAATAATCTTTGACAATTGCAAACTCCAAGAAGATGTTGCTTGTTATTCATATTGTAATTATATGGTTAAATAAGTTGAAGTAAGGATACTTTCTTCAAGGGAAGTGGTAATTTCTTATAAGCATTAATAAATGGTGTATAACTTTCACCTTTTTCTATTTTGTTTACATTTGTGAGAACCTTCTTATATAGCTCATATGAAACACTTAATTTTTATTTTAAAAAAAACACAAGATAATTCATACAAGATATGACATTCTTTTATAGTAGTTATGTCTTCATTTATAGTAGCATCCATCCATCATGAGTTTTTTTTCAAATTGGTACAACTAGAATTATTAGTGATAGACTAATAATCCTAAGATACTTCTTTAGCACCTTTTCATCATTAGGTTTTTGCAAGCATGAGAATTTTTTGAACATGGTAGGTTGGTAAAAGAGCTTAATGTAAACAATTTTTAGATCTATATATTAGATTTTATAAGTAGGAAATACATAGGAATGTTACAACATTTATATCCATAGAACCTATAAGGAAAGACAAAGGATAAAGGTAAGTAGTTGAAAATAAGGAAAAGCACATGACTTTCTACATTCAATGGATTTGAAATATTTTGTAAGTATACAAATAATAATGCTAGAACTTACATTGTTTGATTGCTTATCTATTGGGTATTTTGAATTCTATGCACTTTTTATTAAATCAAACAATTGAATCGAACAACTCTTTTGTCCTATGCATCATTATAGTTTAGTTCATATACCATTGAAGCTTCTTATATTCATAGAACTCTATTCATATGTAAAGATTCTTGTAGTGTATTCAATAATGAATGATACAAAAATCTATGATTAAAATAATCATGAGAAAGGCAATGCGATGATGCATGAAGTCTACTACTTGGAATAATGGAAAAATAACTCTATTTTGGTTCTTCTTGGGGCTATTCTTGGCCCCTTTCCATTCTAGGTCCTTTCCACCTCAATCTCACAATGAGGCCAAGCAAAATCACCACCTTCTCTGCTCAAGCATGCACCACTTTAAGTGGGAGATTCCCAGTTAACCTTCCACAAGTGATATATCTAGATATGGACAAGAAATTTAAAGAAAATGAACATGGAAGGAAGGCACTCCACTTTCCATGTCTCATTAGGAAACTCTGTTGAAGGGGAGGGATAGTCCATTATACTAATGATATTGTCTAAATTTTTATAGCTACTAACTGGGTAGAAATGATGAACGATAAGATGCTTGCAACCACTATCCAACAAGAGAAATAGTAGCCACCACCTTTACCTGCCACTTAGAAAATAGTGCCAGACATTGCTGCAATTGACCATTGGTTACACATATATTGGGAATGGCTCTTTAGTAAACAAGAGCAACAAGTAAGAATGAGTGGTGGGGACCCATCTATCTATAGACCAGCAATGATTCACCTCAATGAGGTGGCCCGAACAATCAATTTGATGGGTGGAGGTGAAGTCATTTTCTTTGCACAAAGAATGTAGCTACCCACAAGGTTCAATCTAAGTGCCAGAGAGGTCATAGTATCTCTTGCAGAACAATTGTCACTCCCAAAGATCTTTGGGAATGTTGTGACTTTCTCAGTGCACTTAGAGGAGGGTGAGAGGGTAACAGTTTTGGTGATGTAGCAACAAGGGCAAGAGACAGCAGCAGAAGTGGTCACTAATAGGATTACCAAAATACTCAATGAACCTATGACATTTGTACTTAGATGTCACTACACTCAAGGATGTGCAAATTTCCATAGGAACCATAAGCAATAGAATAAATGCAACACAACATAAAGAACTGTTGGATCAATTGGTGGAAACCATGCAACCATTTCTAGATGTCTTTGACCTTCCATACAACATCACTACAACCTAGTTGGAGCTGCTTAAGGCAAGGGGAAAGAATATCATTTGGGAGGGGCAACTCAAAATAGCCAAGAAACTAAATGAAAGATTGGTTGCTAAAGTTATCAAATTAAGAGCCCATATTACCGATCTTGCATTTTTCAACCTCGCATTGACAAGAGACGAAGCTATGGAATAGCTTCACATCAAACTCAAAAGGGTAGATGGTGTAATGGAGGTGGTGGTGTTCTATCGATCCTTGGCAAAGGCCACATAACATAAAATCCAAAAAATCCTTGGATTAGACCTACTAGGAGAATGTCTAGTTGATCGTAGAAAATCATCACCTGTGAAATACTAATAAGCACAAGAAATAATTAACTTATTTCATCCATCAATAGCAAGAGCAACTAGCTAAAGAAAATATAGAATTGAGAAGATTGGCAATAGAAAATGGAAATCTCTCCATGGAGGAGGTCTATGTGTTTCACCAGAAAATTGTGATCAAGGTAGCTATCTAGAAATCAAAGGCTCTCAAATTTGAGAGAGATAAGGATCATTACAAAGAATAGATCGGTCTACAAAAAAAGTAAATGAAAAACACATCCAATTGATGAAGGAAAAATTGAACAAAACACTCCTACAACTCCAACAAGGAAGAGAATTATGGCAACCCATCATTGATGGGATAGACACCTATAAAAAAGTAGAAATTTGCAACAAGGAGTTGCAAATCGAGGAGATGATGGAGTACATGGAGTTTGTCAATCTTCGTTATGCAAATTTGGCCATGTTGACTATTGGAAAACCATGGTTAGAGCTCAAGAGATAAATGGCTAGCTCCTAGTTGTTGTACAAGGCCAAGTTCAAGCATCACAAAGACACCAAGCAAAAGCTTACAATGGCAAATGCTGAACTTGAAGTTCTCAAGGCATGATTCACTGATCAATGATCAACTACTAAGAACCTAGCCAGGAGGATGAACAACTACTAAGAGCTATAGAATGTAGTCAAGGTGTTTGACATTGAACGCAAATAGTTCATTGCCTGGTTTGTTAATGTAAAGGAGATGTTTCCAATAATGTCCTATTTGTGGGATGTCCCCATTCCAACCCACATTGATAATGTCATGTCAACTATGAATGATCCTTGAAGTAAGGAGGAGAAGATGAAGGCATTACCTAATGCCTTTCACATTCCACCAGAGTTTATAGCTGCAACAAGACAACTATAGTCACCTTAGATCCTACACATACCTGAAGCTAGTAAAGGTCCTTCAAAACCTCAAGAGCCTTCACTACTTGGGACTATATGATCTTTTCCATTACCTTCATGTAATTAGATCATGCATTATCTAATTTTTATGTAGTCACATCATGGTGTTCAATTTTATATCATGAACACCATAATTTTTGTAATGTGTTATCTGTACACTCAAGCACTTATTTTTTTCAAGGTAGTTTTTTTTGTTAAGAGTCAGTCAATAATTCCATACCTTTCTAATTTTTTAAAGGAACTTGAGGACAAGTTTTCATTCAGTCATGGGGGTTATGATGAGCATCAAAGTGTTGCGTTGATGGGCCCCCACTAATGTGATTGTTGATGTACCCCAAGAGCAAAAACTATAAATACAAGCTCCCAACCATTTTTATGGGCATTAGAAGTCATAGTAGTAGTTGAAATCTTATAGTTTTTACATTCAAAAGTTAGAACGTTTTCCTGAGTGCCCATAGTACGAGTCATTAAGTGTACGGAACTTCATTTGAGCACTATTGTACCTAAGCATGATAGTGTGTGTAGCAATAAAGATGAGGTTCTTGATAAACCTTATAGCATTCTAGATAGTTTAGATATTTGATTCATGCATTTTATGTTTCTAGTTATTTATTCAGTGTTCCAATAATTAAGAAAGATAATATAGATAGACTAAATACATAAGTACGATTGCTTCGAGCATAACACGTATTCACTTGGTAGTCTTAGTAGCATTATGGCTTGGTGCACCCAGTAGCATAGCACTTGGTAACCTAGTAGTGAATACATGGGTTTAGGATGTGTAAGAAAAGTGGGATTAAATTCTTATGTTAGGACTAGTTAGATATTATTTATTTAGTTAAATTAAATTAGTTATTTAACTACTCTATCTCTCTCTTTATGCACCCAAGAACATAAAACATAAAATGACAAAAATCATATGCCTTGATTACACTTAACCATAACTTTGTACTTCAAAAAGTGTAATTGGGCATACAACAATTGACTATTAGGGCAAGGTTCACTTCTTAGAATATTAGTGTACTAGAAATTAAAGATTCTATGAAATTCAATTGGATTGCATGTGAATGCTTCGTGATTTGTATGGTTTGACATAGGGGTACCTTCAACTGCTCATCAGTGGCCAAGGCCCTAAATGCTCTTGTGGCAATGGTACTAGACATTATCACCATGGAAAATGTTCAAACATCTATAGGAGTGAAAAGTGATCAATTTAGTGCATCCCAACATGAGGAAGTATTGTAAAGACTAGTGGGAACTAGGCAACTACTTCTAGAGATCTTTGATCTCTTGGATGAAATCATAGCAACATAGTCAGTGTTGTTTGAGACAGAGGGCCAACTAATCATTACCAATGCCCAATTGTAGGCAACCATCATCAAAAAACAATGGTTGGCTATCGAAGTTGCAAAGTTGTGGATCCATCTCTCTGACCCCATCATTCTCAACCTAGACCTCATGCAAAATGAAGCTTTTCAACAGCTTTAACAAAGACTTAGAGAGGTTGAGAATGCAAAGGAGGCCATAGTATTTGACACCTTCTTATTGAAAGTCTTGTCATTTAACACCAATAAGGACCTAGCTCAAGTCTACAAAGAAAACTTAGTCCTCACTAAGAACATTCATCATCTATGCAATGTTAAACATTAAAAAGACCAAATGGCTGAATTCATTTGACAGTAGCAAGAGTAACTAGCCAAGGTGAACACTGACTTGAGGAGATTGGAAGCAAATAACATAAATATCTTGATGTTGGAAGTCCAAGTGCTTCATTAGAAAATGGCCATTGAGGTAATCGCTTGGAAAAATAAGACCCTAAAATTTGAACAAGTCAAAAATCATTACAGGGACTTGGTTGGGTTCCTCGAGGATGAGAACACAAAGGAGATACCTGGCTATGGCAAAGATAAATGAGACCCTCTAATAACTCTAGAAAAGAGGTGATGTATGATAGTTAATCTTTGATGACTTAAACACATACAACAAAGCTAAAATCTATCTGAAGGATTTGCAAATTGAGGAGATGATAAATTATATGGAGCTTGCCAACCTCTAAGATGCAAACTTGGCTATGCTTACCATAGGGAGGTCAAGAATAAAATTAGAGAAGTAGGTGGTGAGTTCTTATCTATTGTACAAGATATAATTCAAGCATAAAAATGGGACAAAATAGCAATTGGAGGTAGCCAATGTGGATCTTGAAGTTCTTAGAAGTATATTCATCGATCAATGATTTATCGCTAAGAACTTGGCCAAGAGAATGAATAACTACCATGTGCAATGTTTTATTAATGCCAAGGTGATGTTCCTAACAATAGCATGCCCATGGGATATCCCTATACTAGCCCAAATTAGGAAAGTTGCATGGACTACATATGACCCATGGAGCAAGGAGGAGAAGATGACAGTATTATTGGATGTTTTTAGACTTCCACTAGTAGTAGCAGAAGTAGCATGATAGCCTCAGCCACCTCCATCGCCATGAGCACCAAAGCTTGGCAAAGGTCCTTCAATGCCCCAAGAGCCTCTACCTCTTGGCACTATTTGAATTTTTCCTCATCTTCAAAAATCTAAGGGAACATTTTATCATTTTTTTTATAAGGGTAACTATTTTTGTTGTCATGGACACCAATTTTGTAATTCTATACAATCTGACACTCAAAGTCATTTGGTTAGTTACTCTATTATCTTTTGGTTAATAAATTTCATATTTTCCCAATTTTTTAAGAAGCTCAATTCTATTTCTCTTAACTTAGGAATGAATTTTTAGTCATTCTTGGGGGTATGATGAGGCATAGTTAACTAGTTGCATTGACATAGCCCTATCGAGGTATCCCCATCACCACAAATACAAGTCAACCCTATATAAATGCATGTATCCACCACATTTATGGTAGGTTAAGTCCATAGTATAACAATTCTCTTATCATTTTTTGTTTCTAGATTTAAAATGTTTTCCATTTGGGTGCTTGTAGTGTGAATTAAGAGATTGTATGAATCTTTATTCAAGCATCATGTACCTGAACACTTTGATGTGAACAAAAATAAAGATGAGATTTTTGACATTCATTGCAGTCGTTAGATTAGATTAATCTCTCTTATCATCGTTTTACTTTACATGCATTTTATGTTCTATGTTATAATAATAAAAAGTAATTAATCATAAAAACATATGTACGTCCACTTTGAGCATAATGTACAAATCTTGATAATCCCAGTAGTGGCCATTTGGTACACCTAGTAATCACCACTTGGTAACCTAGTAGTATTAGTACTATTTTAGGATATGTATGGAAGGTGGAATTAACCACTTATGTTAGGATAGTTAGCCTTTAGAATAGTTTGGTAGTTAAAAATAATTAATCCTTAATCGCTCATCTTTTTACCTACAACTTAAGATAAAAATATAAAAACATAAACAAAAATAAATATCATATACTTGAACTCACACTTGACCATATGTAAGAGCATATACAAGTGAAAGCTAGAAAGACAACAATCACATGACCCTTAGGTTCACAATCTTTGTATATAGGAGAATTTAGAGACTAAGTCCATGGAATTCAATTGGATCACTAGTGCACACTTGTAATTCATATGGTTGGGTGTAGGGTATACTTGTTGCTCATCAATTAGTATAGCAACCAATGCTAAAAAGACTTTATTATGATTATTTAGCTCTACTTTTTTGTTGTGATCTCTTAGACTTTGTTTAAAAATTTTTGATTTGATGAAATGGCAAGAGTGATTTTTTTTTTTTTGCTTTAGAATTTAGAGTTATTAAATTGTCTCTTAGCCAACTACAAAGCTTGTAATACCTTATATTGATACTATTTCAATGCTTTAGTAATCTTGTTTTGGTCTTGCATTTATTTCTACAAATCTTCATTCTACTTTTCATTTTGTACTAAAGCATTAATAAAATCATCATTCTCCTTCCCTTGTTTAAAATTCAATTTGTTAGCATTAAAGAGATTTCCACCATGGTATAATAAGGATCATTACTTCAAAAAAAATCATTACTTATCATGATGATTCTTGGCTAATGTAAAAATATATTTTGGTAATCACTACTGTGATTACCAAGCATTAATATATTATTCTTAAAGTAGTCATACTTACGTTACTATGGAATAAAATATTAAATTCCTAAGTGCAAGAAAGTAAAGTGCTAGAAAACAAACTAAATGCTATTCTAAGTGCTGCAATGGAATCAATAAATCTTGATTTTATTACTGTGAGGAAGAACTATCTAGGTACATCTTCCACTCAAATAAACTACTCTACAATTAATTCAATCTATGGTACAAGCACTAAAAAGAAAATTTAACTAATTTCTATAAAAAAAACTACAAGAGCTTTACTACACTACTAACTAAATTTCTTCCCAATGCAAATGGTATGTGCATATAGATAGATTTCAGGTGATAGAGTGTTAATGCATATGTACCAATGCATCCAAGGATGCATTTACTACCATGCATCAATGTAGCTACCCAACATATGATGTTTTATCATACGTCCATGACTAACTACAAACTCATTAATGAGTTTCATTCAATTGGTTGCATCGACAAGGCCTCATCGACACATCTGACCATGCATCAACAAGGCCCCATCGATGTAGTGTTATTTTCTAGCTATAAATATGTGCGTGCAACCACATTTATGGAAATTAGAGATTGTAGTTGTAGTGAACCTCTTGTAGTTTTTCCATTTGAAAGTTAGAATTTTTGGTCAAGTGTGCACAGTAGGAGTTATTAAGTGTACGGATCTTTATTTGAGCATTGTTGTATCTAAGCACGATAGTGTGTGTGGCAATAAAGATGAGCTTTTTGATAAACATTGCAACCCTTTGGATAGATTAACTATTCAATCATGCATTCAATGTTTTTAATTATTTATTAAATATTTTTCATTAGTTATTAAATATTTTCCATTTATTACATTAATGAAGAAATTAAGCCAGATAGATTACACACATAAGTACGATCGCTTTGAGCATAACACGTATTCACTTGGTAATCCTAGTAGCATTATTGCTTGGTATGCCTAGTAGTGTAGTGCTTGGTCATCCAATAGCAGATACATGGGTTCAAGACATGTACAGAAAGTGGGATCAGATGCTTATGTTAGGATTAGTTAAATGCTAGTTAATTAGTTAATTTAGATTAGTTAATCAAATTCCTTTTATCTACATTTCAAGCACTAAACTATAAAACACAAAATGATAAAAATTGAATGTCTCAGTTACACTTAACCATACCAATGAATGTCACAAGTATAATTGAAAAGACAACAATTGACCTTAAGGCCAGATTCTCTTCCTAAGGGACTCAAGCATTGGAAATGATAAAGTTCACAAAATTCAACCAGATTGCATATGAGTGCTTTGTGATTTGTATGGTTGGATGTAGGTGTACATCACCACTCATCATTGACACCGTTTTTGGGGACTTTGTTTTGTGGAACATGTGCTATTTAGGTTTAGGTGAATACCATTAATATCATTGTCTGAACCTCAAGGTTAATATCATTACCACTATACATAGAATTATAAAAGCATAGTCATAACTTTATCTTGTTTTGCAAAATGTCTTCTTCTTCTCACAAGAGCGAAGATACCAGACCACTAGTCTCACAAGAATGCAAGATGGTATACACTCATCCAAATGAGTTTCTGCTAAACTTCACCTTCATCCTACATCTGGATGAATAGCTATGATGGCATAATATGGAGGGCAACGTCATCTTGCCACTCGATTAATTTGTGCTAATGATTCTATTCAAAACCCTTAAGAAGTTAGGCATAGTAGATCTTCACAAAGAATACAATGTTGATGGATATGACACTCAAAATTACTATCCCACTAAAACACAATGCAAATAGGATCAATGTTAGGAGAAACTCCATGAAGCTACAAAGGGGAAACATGACACTAATCCCTTATTCCTACTAAATCAAGATGACATTGAGGATCCTCCTACTAAAGGTTCTCAACATGAAGACTCTCCACCCCCTGTTACAAATGGCAAGGGTGTGAACCTGAACTTGCAATCCACTATCCATAAAATAGATTTAGAAAGAAGTGACAGCCAAGGTATGGACTTGAGTAAGCATCACAATAGTAAGGGATCTAAGGATGGTGATTGTAATAAGTGTAAGAGTGGTGGTGGACACTGTGATGGCAATGGAAGTTCACCTTCCTCTTCATCCTCTTCATCTAATTCCAAACATTCCTCTTCACCTAATGGTTCTCATGGAAGCTACCATCCAAATAATTATGATGAAGATGATCAACAAGATAACAATGAACATGAAGGCCACCAAAACCAAAGAGGTGGCTGAAACCATCATCAATGTCATCAAGGTAATGATGATATTGAACCTCTATTGGCAACTTGAAGTATGCTCAACATTGTGGAGGTAGTGAAAATCCCAACTAGGCATATGAAGGATAGTCAGATCAAGCACCTAGACATGAAAAATATTCCAAGATTTAAAGGGGGATACAATTTTGATCTACAAATACATCTACAAGCTTTTCATGATACCTGTGCCTTACAAAACATAGAGAATGAATTGCAAAATCTCAAGCTTTTTCCAATGATACTCATCAAGGAAGCTAAAAGTTGGTACCAATCCTTAGAGCTAGAATCCATCAGTAGATGGAGTTTTATGTTAGAGTTATTCAATGATAAATACTAGATGTACTCCAAAGTGTCTAATCTAAGAAGGAAAATCCAAGGCTAGAAACAAGGAGCATATGAACTCTTGGATGCACTAGCCATGGTTATTCTTAGATGGAACAACTTCACCACATCATAGATGGGCTCAAAGTAGAAACAAGAAGAACCCTTGGGATGTATACCCAAAGAAGATTGTCATCATCAAATCCAAAGGTTAATCAAGTAGGTATCAAAATAATAAGGTGAGCTATGTAAAAGGAAAAGTGTTGAAGAGTATAATAGGGATCCTTCTATTAAAAAATAAGAGGTTCAAGTTTGTGATGAGGAGGAATCACCACTTGATGAAGTGGTGAACAAAAAAGGCTTGCTCATCCAAAAATTTGTTTCTGATATTTTGGCCAAGGTTGACAAGTTATGGGAATCTTTGGATGAAAACTTTCAAACCTCTTTGAAGATTGTTGAAGAATCCAAACAGAAAAATAATGATCATAATCACAAGAGGTGAAAAGAAGCTGAACGTGCCTACCAAAGAGGTAAGGGCAAAGCTATTGTAGTAGAGGAAGTTGTGGAGTCTAACTTTGATGATGAATCTAAATATGACATCTATTAATATGAACATCCAAAGGGATGTTGCCTTATGGTGTCACACTTATAAGAATCTAGAGTGTATGCATTGAATCCTTGCCTAAAACATAGGCAAGCTCCAAGATGATTACCTTATCCTCAAGGAAATCTAAGGTAGTTCCACCAATAGTAACAAGCTTACTACCCAAGTGAAATTCCTCCACAACCCTATGAATAATACCAACAGTGGTACCAACCACAATCATGGGGAATGCCACCACTAAGGCAACAATACCCTTATAGGAAACCAGATCCATATGGGTACTATGTTTAGTAGTTCATCTCCCCTAGAAGTTCTACAAGTCATGCATCATTTCAGCATCACTATTACCCTCCAGAGTACCATCGAACACATTCACCATCTACTCAAGGGGAAAAACCATATCTATATCCATGTCATCCTCTACATCCCTCTACATATACACCTTCACCTTTAACCCAGTTACCTCCTGCTCCATCCATGTAGGGTGAGATTCCTCCATAATCACAACAATGAAATGCTATGAGGGCTGTACACTCACAACCGATTTTTCAACTAAGTTGTCTACAAAATTGATTAAGAAAAATACCTTTCTTCTGACCCAACAGCCCTCTCAACCTATTCTAGCTAATCACCTTGCATCTCCAGCACCCTCATCATCTTCATCAAATACCTTTAAGTACCCTTCAAACCAAGTACCACCTTGAATCTACACTGTAATACTAAATCATGCTATTTCTAATTGGATCAAAGCTAGCAATCTTCCTACAAAAATATTTGATCCTAGAAGTCCACTCATTTATCTATGGATCGCTAGACAAAAGCCATGCAAGGCTCCTCTTGATTCTAATACTGGAGTTAATCTCATCTCTAATGACATATACAAGGCTTGGAACCTACCACCTTTCAAGAAGAACAACATTTTTCTAGAATTAGCATATTAATCGATTACTATCCCTCTGGGATTAATAGAGGACATTGTGACCATAGTTTGTAAGTGGTCCTATCCTATTGATTTTCTAGTGATCAAGGTGAACAACTACAAAAGTGACTTTTCCATCACTATGGGAAGGGCTTGGTTAAGTAGGGTTAACATAAGAATGGGCATAAGGGACCTATCTTTAGAAATCTCTAAAGAAAATGAGCTAGACAAAATTGGGAAGAAGTGTATTCCATGCATCAAGTATAATGATAATAGGTGCAATTGCATGCAAAAGATTTTTTTAATCAAGAGTACCTACATTAAGGCATGGAGTCAATGTGCACAAGAAATTAACATTCAAAGGTGTCTATATGCAACAGCCACAAAGCAGGAGAGCACCCAGTGGCTGATAGCTGATTCAAATAGAAACATAATATGGATGGAGCCAACTAAGAGCCTAACATGAGCATATGTTGAAGGCATGGACAATATTAAAGTTCATTCCCAACTCTCTGATGAAGATGATGATACTTGTTGGGGAGAACTAGAAATCCCTGATGACTTCAAGTAGGAGCCCTTAGAGCTAAAAAGTTTACCAACTGATATGGAGTATGAATTTTTAAAGAATAGTAAACCAGTCATAATTAATGCCAAACTTGCTCCAAAACAAAAACAAAAGTTTTTGAAATCTATGAACAAATGGTCAATATCCTTTTCTTGGTTATATCCAAAGTTAACAAGAATCAATCCAAGGATGTGCCAACATCACATCTACATCGACCCAACCATGAAGACTAGAAGACAACCATAGATGTAGCTAAACCCAAAATTGAAGCAAATCATCAAGGAGGAAATATAGAAACTCCTCAAGGTAAGGTTCATATATCCCATCACAGATAGTGAGTAGGTTAGCCCACTTGTAATTGTACCAAAGAAGGGAGGCAAATGACAGGCTTGCATCAACTTCAAGCTATTGAATATGATAATGTTTAAAGATCATTTTTCTTTACCATTTGTGTATCAAGTGTTAACCACCATATCTAGGCATGTTATTCTAGCTTCTTGGATGGTTATAGTGGCTCTAACCAAATCCAAATTGTGCCCAAAGATTAGATCAAGATAACACTCATGAGTCCCTAGGCACTTTTGCATATTGTAAGATGTCATTCAGTTTGTGCAATGCCCCTACAACCTTTCAACGCTTGGTCCTTAGTATCTTTCAATAGTAGATTGGTTGTGCTGGTGAAGTCTTCATGGATGAATTTTCCACCTATGAAGCTACCTTTGAGCAATCCATGGACTGACTTGAGCAAGTATTGAAAACATGTGTAGAGACAAACTATGGCTCAATTGACAAAAAAGTCAGCTCATGGTCCAAGAAGGCATTGTGCTGGGGCATCAAATTTCACAAAAATGGATTGAGATAGACCTAGAAAAATAAGGTTCATCCAAGGAATAACACATCAACTAGAGGCCATTAAAGATGTTCAGTCATTCCTTGGACACATTGGTTACTACTAGTGATTTATAGGGAATTTCTCTAAGATTGTAAAGCTATTGGTAGAGCTGACGAAGAAATATGCATCTTTGATCTGGACCAAGGAATGTGAACACACATTCTAATAATTAAAGGAGAAACTTCTAAAAACACCAATCCTACAAGCACTAGATTCTTCTAATCTTTCCATATTATGATAGATGCATGTAACTATGCTTTGGGAGTAGTGCTCACATAGATGGATGATAAGAGACATCTATACTACATCCACTATGTGAGTCGAAGCATTGTGGGAGCACAGTTAAACTACACCATCATGGAGAAAGAACTAATGGTAGTGGTGTACGTGCTAGAAAATTTTAGACACTATATGCTTGGTTACAAAGTATTTATGCATATGGACCACAGTGTAATTCACTTCCTCATGAACAAGCCAACAGTGATCCCTTGTATCATACAATGGTTGGTGATCTTGCAAGAATTCAATCTAATGATGGTAGATCAAAAAGGGACCAATAATGTGGTCATTGACCACCTCTCTCACTCAAGATGGGATAATAAAGAGGAGGAGAGCCTGCTCTCAGATCAGTTTCCAAATGAACTCCTCTTTACAGGAGCAATAAGTGAACAAACACCTATAAAAATAATATGGTATAATGGCATCCTCACATATCTTCTCACTTAAGAGATGCCATAAGTCTTGGATTTTAGGAAAAAGCAATAGTTTCTTCATGCAACTAAATACTTCATGGAAATCAATGGACACATTTACAAGATGTGTGCCATTGGCTTCAATCATTGGTGTGTCCCTAACAAAGATCAACTACGTGTTCTCCAAGATGCTCACGAAGGACCTTGCGAAGGCCACTATGTAGGGAGACACATGGCCATAAAAATCTTGATGGCAACATACTATTAGCCTACAATCTTTAGGGAGGCCCACCAGTTCATCAATTCTTGTGAACATTGTCAATGAGACAGGGGGATGACCACTTGCATGGAAGATCCTCAATAGTGGATTCAACCACTAGCATCTTTCTATATATTGGGCATTGACTTCATGGGTCCCATCACACCCATGTCCAATAGAAAGACATATATTATAGTAGTAGTTGACTACTGCATAATATGGATAGAAGCAATAGCCATTACTGATTGTACATCATCCACTACTGCCAAATTTATATAACAAAATATTGTGAATAGGTTTGGGGTGCCACATTCACTAATTTTTGATAATGGAACTTATTTCACAGGTGCCACCTTTAGAAAGTTAAGGTAATGCTTTGGGGTAGAACATAAATTAACAACACCTTACCATGCCCAAGCTAATGGTCAAGCAAAGATAACCAACTAGGATATCACAAAAATACTAACACGAACCATTAGCAAATATAGGCAGGATTGGAATACAAAACTTAACGATGCTCTCTGGCCTTATCATTCAACTTGGAAACTTCTTATTGGCTATTCTCACTATGAGTTAGTATATGGGAAACTTCCAGTGCTCTAGATTCAATTTGAGCTCTGTACACTCTCAATAAACTATGATCCAAATCTTGATCTATGTCTAGCATAGAAAGAAATATTAATCAACCTGAACATGCTAGATGAAAATTGATTAGTGGCCCTATCCCTAAATGAGGTGAACAAGGCATTCAGCAAGCAATGTCATGACCTTAGAATTAGGAAAGTAAAACTTCAACTAGAAGATAAGGTTCTCTACTAGAAACTCACATATGTACCCTAAAAGCAAAATTCCAAACATTGTGGAGGGGACCTTATATGATTGATCAAAATTTTCCCTATAGGGCCATGTTGATCTACAAGCTTGAATGCCTAAATAAAAAGTAGTTGGTCAACCTCCAATAAGTTAAGCCTTTCTAGGAACCATGATAGGCTAGTGCAACTACCATGTCAATGGATGTACAACCATGTTCTATTTTTTATATTTCTTCATTCCAACTCAATCGTGGGCGAGATGGCCATCCATGCTAACCATCAAATTGCCTTCTCAATTTTTCTACTTTTTATTTTTCACATTTTTTATCTTTACAAATTATTCATTTTACAAATTCTTGATTTTTCTAATTTTACACCATCTATAGTATGTTTGAACTTTCTTAACTATTTTACATTTTCTTCTATATTTTGCTTTGTTTGGTTTGATTTAAATATGATATTTTCTCATTTTTGCTAATAAATTTGCATTATTTCCATAGGACACATTGCCACTGTTGCTATTTACTAATGATGGTTTGTGCTTAATGTGTGATTATCAACGTTTGGTTTCTATTTTTGAATTTTGATGTTTGATGACTTTGCTATGGTTTATTTTTCATGGAATAGGCAATGTATCCACATCATCCACCCATCTAATGAACTTTATAGTTTTCCTTGTTCTAAGAATTTGAGGTCCCTTTTCATTAAAGAAACTTTTAATCAATCAATGACCTTGGTAGTTTCTTAATTAGGAAGGATTCAAAGGTTTGTAAAGGGTGTGACTTCAAGGATACTCAATACTCTTTGTACTCTTCTACTTGCTTGAGTGCTTGTGTGTTTTTTCACAAACTTCTTACCATTCCACATCAACCACTAACAAGAAGTCAAATAACGTTGTTGCATGGTGTGGTTCTCATTCAAAAAAAATGATGGAAATTCAAAGCACACCCATTTTACATGAATAAGTCCTCGCATGGTGTAGTTTCCATTTCAAAAAAACAATGGGAATTTAAAGCACACCCCTTGGACAAATAAACGACCTACAAGCACTGGTTATGGGACTTGAACAACATGCACCTATGCCTAAAGGTCCCCTCTAACTAAGGTGCTTTCTCTCATTGTCTACTTCTCTTTTCTTTCTTTGTGGAATGGTGGTTGTTTTGTGGACACACTCTTATGTCTCAAGTAAGTGGATCGGTCTTAGAGTTATGATGCGAAGTCACTGAAAGTGGTTTGTTTTGGTCTAGACTAAGGATGGATCTTCCTAGGTTATTTTAAATACAAGTTGCACAAGGGACTTCTTATGACCTTAATTTGGAACTCCACTCCACCTTCTCTATCATCCATCTATGCTACCATAACTCACCTCACTGCCAAGTTTTATGTTATGCTCTATGTCTTAGTCTAATGTGTTGGGACTCTTGAGTAGATTCTTTCAAGTTGGTCCTTAAATTTTCATGACCATTAATCAACTATGGGGCCAATGAACTCTTTAGTTGAGGTTATGCAAGGGAAAAAAGGGGCATAAGCCTACTATGGGGAGGATCCACTTGCATAGCTCTTAGCTTGATTAGTTAAGGTTCCTTAACTTTGACATCACTACAATCCTATTGTTCACATATTCCATTGAGCATATCACTTAGTGCTCCTTAATTTTTCATTTCATTTATCCACTAAATTAATTTTTCTCCATTTTCCCAAATTTATGAGCTTCAACACCCTCTTCTCATGTTTTCATATTGTTCCTAGTTCTTTAAGCTTTCATTTGATCCAAAAATTTCTTGTATTTTGAAAGTGTGACCAAAGTCAATAGAAGTCAATGGTGGTTAATGGATACATCAATGAGGCCTTGTTGACGTAGCCAACCATGATGACAAGGCCCTGTCAACAAGGCCTCATCAACACAGTGCGTACACACTATATATACTACCTAGCACTTAGGAATTTTTTGCAAATTGCTCATAACACATGGGGAGTTTTTGCAATTTTTCAAAGCCCAAAACCTTCTAGAGCTCATAATCCAAATCACTCCATTTTTTGATCCAGCACTTACCAAAGATAAGATCTTTATCGTGGGGGCCACAAACCTTAAGGTTTCTGATGAAAAATCAATGGAAATTTTTGGAAATTTTTCTAACTTCCGCAAAGGGTTAATAACATTAACAACATATAAACATCAAATTTTTTGATAGTTAATGTTGGCGACCGTTTGGGACGCGACCGCCAACGAGTGTCCTCGAACAGGATTTAGGTGCCCGCTGGTCTCTGGCAACACCAAGGCCCAGAT
>MNCI01030106.1:80971-102651 GCA_015680685.1 Gnetum montanum | reverse complement strand
AAAACAAAAAATGAAATGCATAACTCACAAGACCATGACAAAGAGGCTGAAATCTTTATTCTAGCAAATCATCTTGCCAATCATCTTCTTTACAAATCTTCCAAGTATGATGATGATGCTCCTTGATGTGATGTGGTCTTGTCTCTGCCTTGACCCTTGAAGCCTTTTTATAGGGCTCAAAGGTGGTTAGGTAAGTTACAAAATATCTTGGGTGGTTTTAACCACCATGGAGACAAAAAAGCTACAATGGACAAGTGTCCTATTCCATGGCCAAGTATCTTCAAGTAGTTTCCAAGTGTCTTCATCTAGTTGAAAAGTGGCCCTTGTAGTTACAATTTCAAAAATATCTCACCTAACTTTTCTCTCAAGTAACTTGACTCACCAATTAGAACATTTCTTGCCCAACAAGTTAGGAGGTTACTTGCCCAACAAGTTAGGTAGGTTACAACAATTTTAGGTGGTTTCAACCACAAAATAAATAAAAAGGTTGCAATTGACAAGTGGCCTTGGTGGTTACAAACATCATGGATTAAGGCTAGGAAGTTACAACTTCCACATAAAATAAAGGAGATAATAACCAAATGTCTATTTTAATTTTAAACCACATCCCTTTGCATATTTCTTGCAATTGAATAAGCAAAAACCAAGTTCGTATAAGAATTTGGCTCTATTCCTTTCACTCTTGCATGCTTTCAAAAATTAAATGGCGTCATGTTTATCCCCAAGTCTTCCATAATATTTGACTATCAATGCAAATTTGCTGATTTTGTAGAAAACATCGATGGCCATTTGCCAATAGTCTGGAAAAGTATCGAGAACCTTATTCAACTGATCAGAGGCGTTCTTCCTCGATTCGTGTCAGGAGAACCTTAGATAGAGGGTATCATCGGCATCCAGAGTGAGCCATGCTTCAAGCTTGATGGTGAGGGCCTTCCCCTGGAACTCTGCCTGCGCGTTGTGTGTCCTGTGGCCGCGCCCGTTCGTGTCTCCTTCACTGGTCCTGGCGTTGTTGTCCGTTGTTGCTACCCCTGCCGCCTGCAGCCGCTGCGCATCCGCCATCTTCTGCCCTCATCGGAGAAATTCTTCGTTGCGGCCCTCAGCTCCAGAATCGCGTACTGCGTATACCTGCGCGCCGACGATGACGAATAACAAGACACAACTCTGCACAGTTTCTCCATTGCCTCACGTTGCTCCTTTACAGTGGTCTCCTTCTCCCGCGTGGTGTTCTCGGCGTCCTTCTCCTTGAGCGCGCTCATCAGATCCTGGCAGAGCCTCGTACTCCTCAACCTTCTCACGCGCGGAAATGGCAGAGGATTCGGCTCGGATGATTGTCTGATTGGCCTCTTCCAGGTCCTGCTGCTGCTCTGCTTGTGACTAAAAACCCTTCAAACCCTAACCACCGGCTGCCGTTGATCTGCTGCCACTCCTCTGCTGGTGCTGCTGATTCTCCGTCGATGTGCCTCTGTCCTCTGCCAACGCACAGCCCAAATCCAGAATAGAAACTTTACTGAATTTCACATCTTCACTGGTTGCAGCATCATCGTTGTCGTTGGCGCTCGGCTCAGTCACCGCCGGTGGTGCCACGGCGTCGGAAGCGACGACAACAGCAGGGGCGACCGGACTAGAGGCCAAGACGTCGTCATCATTATTTTGTTGTGATTTCTTGAAGTCATCCAAGAGACAGAGGCCAGGTAATGGTACTGGTAAGATCTATAAAATCGTTACATAAACGGAACATATGCAGAACCCAAGCACTGTATTCTGGTTCCTTCAAAATCTTTACTGATCAAGGTTGCTGTTGTATTAATTTCAGGCTTTTTGGGAATGCTGGCAGATTCGTGATACGGTATGTCTGATACCATTGCACAAATAGAACGATTCGACATCCCCATTTTGAATCATAATAATAATAATGTTGTAAATAAAATCAGGAGCTGGAGTATGGGAAAGCCAAATATTGAGCTCTTAGGCACTTAAGTTAATACACCTCTGCACTTTACTATGCTGATTTTGGAGGTTAAATCTGTTGAGTCCAGTCCTCATGCTGCAGTTGATTGATTTTGTTTGGTTTTTCGTGGAAGAAGATGGTGGTTCACTCAAGAAAATATCCTGACATTTTAATTTACTTTCCAAGAAGGCTTCAAAATCAAGATTATATACGAGGCTTGCTTCTTCAAGAATATCCATAACTCATAATACTAAACTGCAAATTCACAACCAAGGATTGCGCTAATATTTTGAACAAAATATTCCAACTGCTCCATGTAATGGCCAAATGTGCCAACAGTTAACCCTTCCAAAAAAATTTGGAATGATTTATTAATGATAATAGATAAATAAATGATAATTGGATTAATTAAATCAACCATAATCACAAGTTAGCCAAGTGTAACTATCCTTAAGTGATAAAGGTATCCCAATTGCTTTAAGGTTACACAATGATTGCTAACCCATGGTCTTATTGTGATTATAGATGATACCAAAACAAAAATGCTTGAAGGAAAGAGAAACCTTGTAACCAAAAGAGAAGCAGACTAAATCTAGAAGGGGCCAATAAGAACAAGGACAAGAACTACTAAAGGCAACCCATGCAATAGGACCTCTTTGTGAGGAGTTCAAAGTGAAATCTATCCAACAGATTCCAGTAATCATATCCAGTAGGGAATGGTACATGGGAGAGATATATCTCTTCTAGAGTTGCCAAATTCTAGGGTTTATTGTCCAAATCAAGGACATTCAAGTGTTCTATTTGATAGAAGCTATTGCACAAGCACTTGAGTTTCCTGATATAAGAACATAGCTAGCTAAACTATCCACAAAAAGTGATCCTCAGGCCAAGAAGAAGTAGACCCAGTGATGCTATGGGGTTGACCGTAAGGAATATGGTGTGCTCACATTAGTGAAGCAAATTTACTTCAAGATTGTGGCCTATCACCTTAATCCAACAGTGAGGCCAAGTATGGTAATCGCCTTCTCTGCTTGAGCATGCAACACTCTAAGTAGAAAATTTCCTATTAACCTTCCATAGTTGATCTACTTAGAGATTAAGAAGCACTTCAAGAAGAATGAACGTGGAAGTAAGACCATACCCTTTCCATGCCTCATCTAAAAAATTTGTAAATGGGAAAGCATTGTTTACTATTCCAATGATACTCTTAGGCGTGCTCCCTTGGCCTCATGATCAAAATTTATGAAAGATAAAATTTTAGCTATAACACAAGAAGAGGAGTAGCCACCACCACCACCCACTTAGTAAACAACACCGAAGGCTCGTGCAATCATGGAACATTTGCACAAAATTTGAGAACAACTCTTGAGTGAACAAGAGCAATGAGCAAGATTTAGTGGGGCAAATCCATCTACATATTGGCCAACTATGAGTACCCTTAATGAGGTGTCTTAAACAATTAGTCATATGGAGAGGGGTGGTCTAATCTTCTCTACCTAGTGAATGTAGCTACCTACAAGGTTAGATCCCAACACTTAAGAGGTGACGGTGTCACTATTAACACATCATCTATTCTTAGAAATCTCTGGGAATGCTGCCACTTTCTCAGTGCGGTTGGAGGAAGGCAAAGAGGCAACTATCTTGGTGATGCAGTACCATGGGTAGGAAAAAGTGGTTGAAGTAGTGGTTGATCATGTAACTGAAGCATTGAATGCACCTGTGGCATCTATACAAGACATATCTACACTTTAAGATATGAAAATGTTTACAGGCACAGTTAATGTAAAGTTAAACATAGCCCAACATAAAAAGTTTCTAGAACAACTAGTAGGAACTAGGAAACCAACTCTACACATCTTTGATCTTCCAAAAAACATCACTACAACCTAGTCAAAGCTACTTAACACAAGGGAAAAATGCATTATCCTAGAGGAGCAACTCAAAATGACCAAAGAAAGAAACCAATGCTTCATCATAGAGTCTTCCGAACTCAATACTCGACTTGCAAATCTTGTGTTCCTTAGCCCAAAAATAACAAGAGATGAAGCTTTCAAATAGCTTCAAGAATGATTCCAAAAGGCTAAGGAGGAGGCAGTTATAGCCATCTTCAACCAATGCATGGCTGAAGGAAAAACACACTCAATCTAGAAGGACTTGGAACAGGTGCACTAGGAGAATGAAGCCTTGACCACATAAAATTATCACCTATGAATAGAAGGATCAAGCGCAAGAATTTCTTCATCAATAATAGGAGCACTTTCCTAGGGTAAACATTGAACTGAGGAGATTAGCTATAGAAAACCATAATCTATCAACAAAGAAAGTGTGTGCCTTGCATAAGAAATCAACCATCAAAATCATTGCTTAGAAGAATGAGGCCTTAAAATTCAAGAAAGTGAAGAATCACTACAGGGACCAGGTTGGCCTATAGAATAAAGTGAATGAAAAATAAATTTTGATGACAAAGGTAAAACTAAATGACGCCCTCCAGCAACTCCAACAAGGAAGGGAAATGTGGCAGCCCATCGTTGATGAGATCGATGCCTAAAACAAAGCGAAGATCTGCTTGAAGGAGTTGAAAATTGAGGAGATGAAAGAGTATATGGAGTTGGCCAATCTCTAATATGCAAACTTGGCAATGTTGACTATTGAATAGCTATAGTCAGAACTAGAACAACAAGTGGCTAGCTTGTATTTTTTATACAAGGCATAGTTCAAGCATCACATAGATGCCAAGGAAAAGCTTGAGACGGAAAATGCTAAACTTGAAATTCTTAGAGCTCAATTTAGAGACCAATGATCAATTGCTAAGTACCTAGCCAGATGGATGAATGGCTACTGAGAGTTGAAAGACACAATCATGGCCCTTAACATCGAATACAAACAAATCACTACCTAGTTCATCAATGCAAAGGAGTTATTTCTAGTAGTCTTGTATCCTTGGGATGTGCCTGTGCCAACCCACATTGGGAAAGCTACATAGACAGTGCATGATCCCCAAAGTAAGGAGGATAAAATGAAATCACTACTAGATATTTTTCACCTTCTACCTGAAGTCACAGCAGTAGCAGGATAATCACAACCACCTCAACTGCCACCTGTGCATGAAGTCAATGAAGGTCCCTTGGAGCCTCAAGAACCACCACCACTTGGAACCGTCTAATCTTCTCCAATAAGCTTCACACCATTAAGGAACATGTTGTCTAGCTTTGAAGAGTTGAGTCATGGTGTTCAATTTTGTGTCCTCGATACCTTCATTTTTTGTAATGTATGGATCTGTACACTCGGGCACTCCATTTTTTTGTCAAGTTAGTCAATTTTTTTGTTTGAAGAAAAGTTAGTCAATAATCCCATACCTTCCCAATTTTGTAAAAGAACTCGAGGACAAGTTTTCATTTAGTCATGTGGCTATGATGAGTTGTGTTTAGTTGGCTATGTCAATAAGGCCTCATCGATGCAGCCTCATCAACTAGGCCTCGTCAACGAGGCCCCATCAATGTATCTTACCACGCATCGATGACGCCCTATCAACACAACGTTGTTTTCTAGCTATAAATACATGCATGTAGCTGTATTTATGAAAAGTAGAAATTGTAGTTGCAATGGAGCTCTTGTAGTTTTTTTCCATTTGAAAGTTAGAATTTTTTCCCTGAGTGCCTATAGTAGGAGTCATTGAGTGTACGGATCTTTATTCAAGCATTGTTGTACCTGAGCACGATCATGTGTGCAGTAATAAAGATGAGCTTTTTGACAAACCTTGTAGCACTTTGAATAGATTAGCTATTTCAATCATGCATTCAATCTTTTTAATTATTTATTAAATATTTTCCATTAGTTATTAAATATTTTCTAGTTATTACATTAAAGAAGCAATTAAGCCAAATATATTACATGCATAAGTACAATCATTGTGAGCATAATGCATATTCGCTTGGTAATCCTAGAAACATTATTACTTGGTATGCCCAGTAAAGTAGTGCTTGGTCACCCAGCAGTAGATGCATGGGTTCAAGACGTGTACGAAAAGTGGGATTGGATGCTTATGTTAGGATTAGTTAAATGCTAGTTAATTAGTTAATTTAGATTAGTTAATCAAATTTCCTTTATCTACATTTTGAGCACCAAACTATAAAACACAAAATGATAAAAATTGGATGCCTCAATTACACTTAACCATACCAATGAACATCACATGTGTAATTGGAAAGGTAATGATTGACCTTAAGGCTAAATTCACTTCCTAAAGGACTAGTATACTGGAAATGATAAAGTCCATGGAATTTGACTAGATCGTGTGTGAATACTTTGTGATTCATATGGTTGGGTGTAGGGGTATCTTGCCACTCATCAAATTTGTACTAGCTTTCTACATGGTAACTGAAGGTGAGGGAAAATAATTACTACTTTGGTTAATCACTCACGATTCCTTAGAGATTGCAAGCATTGTCAAAGGCATACATATGGAACTAGGGATCATAACTAGCATATCCTCTATATGTTAGTACATTAGCTATGTTAATTCACTTGATTTTGTTATCATGAACATGCTCCCTTGGAATGTGTACAACTTCAATTAACTCTTGATAATCATCCCATTCAACCAAAGGGGAATCATCATCATCACTAATAGGTCTAGATAAATGCAAATGCTAGAACTTGAAAAGAAGTTCATCATTCTGAGTTTGGACTACACACAGAGTAAAGGAACCTAACCATGAGTCTTCACGATAAAATGGCTTGTTGTTCTTCTTGTTTACTTTAGCTTCCTACTCCCCATCTAAATGATTAGTTGAAATGCTGATGTTGTAATCCCTCTTGGGAATAGGTATAACACTACACATGAAATGAAAATAAAAATAACTCTTACTCATAACCTCAAAGGCCCAACACCATGTTGTATAGTCATGTTCTCCTTGGGTAAGGATGAATTGTCACAACTTATGAAAATGAGAACAAAATAAATATTTTTATGATTTTAATGTTTTATGGATATTTTTGGTATTTCAATTTTTAAGGAGTCAATGGTAAATTGAGGAAAACCTATAACTTGTATTCATTGCATAAACACTAAACTCTACATTAACTAAATGGTTTTGAGCTACGTAAGCATGGTAGCACTTTGATAAAGTCTAGCCATACTTGTGAAAGCAACAACTTAAAACACATAAAATAGGGAAGAAGATCAAATTACCTAAGGTAGAAAGAGCTCTTCACATGAAACTATATGTCAAATGCTAAATGAAAATGTTTGAAATCAAGTTGTCTCATGTAAGAGATCATCTCAAGTATATATAGTTTTTGCAACATAATGATAAGGGTTCACTAATGCCCAAGCATCAATGAAGGCCCATCAATGTAACTTAAAAATTCCAGTAATACACCAAAGGAGGTAGATGAAAAAAGGATTAAACCAAGCCACTAAGGAAGATGAATAAATGTTCCTATGTTGATGTAGGTGATGTGCTTGCATAGGGTAGTCAATGCATCCCTAACCCACACACTTTTCCTACATTTTCTAGATCAAAGTTGGAATGCTAAGGAGCATGTCAAAAGCTTTCAAAGATTTTTGAATAAGACTAGAAACAGATTGAAAAGCCTAAAACATGTACCAAATCTACAAGTATGAAATGGAAGGTTAGGATGTTAACCTGGGAGGCAGAAACCTTAAACATATATGTGAAAACCACAAACACAAGGTGCATAAAACACATTCTAAATCCAAGACCTACAATTGAATTACAAAATGCCATTGGATGACTCATCGATAGCTAAGCTAAATCATCGATGTAGTAGTATCAACATTAACATGGTTGACTAATTTATTATTTATCATTAAGAATCCTTAGAAATAATACAATGGAAGCATAAATAGCTCGAGAATCTAGTGAGACATGGAAACATCCAAGAAATAATCCACATGATGTGTATATCTCATAACATCACACTATATCAAAACTGTGTCAAACTAAAGGCCAAGAAAATCCATCAAGCTTACTATCCATAACTATAACACATCAATCTATATAATAGCTTACCTCTAGATAAACCTAAAGTCTACACTAATCTCACACTAGACATAAAACATGTACATCATATACATTAAATATCTATAATGATCACCTAATATCAACAATCTATAGTATTTATAGAATGAAAATATATAGTAACTAAACACTATATACATCCCCATTCTTAGTTCTTTTAGTGCCTTCAGGCACCTCTAAAGCCATCACCTATAAATAAACTATGTTAGTATAAGACTAAGTGGAAAGCCTTTACACTTCCCATACTAGATGTCCAACAAGTACTACAATATAAAAGAGGAATGGGGTGTAAAGTAACCTATATCAAAAATCAAACTTACATCTCCTCTAAGTACTACATGCATCACACCATCACATTCAATACTGACATATTCCACATAGAAACACACTTTACTAGCATACATACTATGCCTAGTAACCATTAACTTAACCATGTGGCATAATGTGCCTATTACCTAATCACATCCATTTCCATAATCATACCTAACAGTATTATTTACAAATACTCAATCAAGACATTACACAAACATACTAGTAGATTGATCACAAAATACATTTACTACTACAACAACTTATAATGCAACACCAACATATACACATAACCCATGCAATAGTTAGCATATATACACTTAGTGTAATATGTGTATCATTTCCATGAGTACTCGTAATTAATTATTTTCTTGTAAGTCTTTTATTAGTATTTTATCCACTACTAATGCTAATGCCTATCAACTTGTCACATACAATCACTAATCTACCAGAGGTCCAGTAAGGGCTCCACTTCTATACCATGTACCAATCTTAGGCTATGCCTATGCTCTCCTAGTCTTAAAATGAGGTTTGAAACAAGAGTCTCATTGATGTATCCTAATGAAGATAAATCTTACTATCCTTCAAGGTACCTCATCATAAACTGAGCCACACCCTCATGCTAGTGCCATCCACCAACAACCACTACAAGTATCATCGTAAATATATGTACAAATCCAAGCTAGCTTAAGCCATCATATGCCATGGTCATGACATATCTAAGTCCAACATTTAAGAGGATGACACATATTCAAGTCTAATAAACATTTATATTTTATAAAGACAATAGCATAACATGACATAGCAAAATTCTTTACCACTAATATACATAATCAAATAAATATAATTAAATATAAATAATAAATAATGTAAATTTCAAAAATAAAGTTCCCAAAAAATAAAATAAATTCTATGATTAAAAAATATTTGAAAAGTTAATCTCAACAACACTACTTTTACCTTAATTGATCTTCTAGAAACCAAGTTATTTACATTTAAAGTTTATTAATAGCATAATAAAATAAAAAATTAAAAGAATAATGTTTAATTATCATACAAGATAATATAAATCTTTGGGATTGAGAGGATAGACCAGAATTGAAGTTATACCCAAAATTCATAATGTTGATATCATGCTAATCATCACAGTATTGTGAATGATTTAATTACATCTTAAATAATTCAATTCATCACATACCAAATTATGGATAACCCACAAAACATAATTACAAATTTGGTAATCCATAAAATTACATATCCAAAACTTATTCTATGACCTATTCACCCCACATACCCATATAGTAAGAGCATATACACTAATTTTGTATAAAAATACATGAAAAAAGTAAAGATGATCCACTAATTAAATTTTTTAAAACTAAAAGCTCCAAATGAGCATAAAATATTCAAAAATCTAACATAACATTGTTTTGCTCTAAACAACTACTTTACCCACCTATACACAACTACAATAATCCCAAATCCAAGTTTAGAGCAAATCAAAATCCATCCCTAAAGTACTATTGATGGGTCACGAGTGGTTGCATTGACTAGGCCTTGTCGACTAGGCCCCACTAATGCAAGGTCTATTCTTGTCTATAAATACACACTCATCAACCACATTTATGACATCAATCAATCATAGTGTAGTGAAGCTCTTGCAGTTTTTCCATTTGAAAGTTAGAATATTTTCCTAAATGCCCATAATAGGAGTCATTGAGTGTATGGGTCTTTATTCCAGCATTATTGTACTTAAGCACAATAGTATGTATGATAATAAAGATGAGCTTCTTGATAAACCTTGCAACATTCTAGATAGTTTAGATATTTATTCATGCATTCACTGCTTTCAATTATTTATTTAATGTTTTCTAGTAATTAAGATAATTAAGTAATATAAGATAGATAAATTAAATACATAAGTACGACGGCTTTGAGCATAACACGTATTTTCTTGTTAATCCCAGTAGTGTTATTGCTTGGTGTGCTCAATAAAATTGCATTTGGTAACCCAGCAGTGGATATGTGGGTTCAAGACATGTACAAAAAGTGGGACCAGATGCTTATGTTAGGACCAGTTAGGGAATAGTTAGTTAGTTAATTTATATTACTCATTAAATTACTTTATCNTCTCTCTCTCTCTCTCTCTCTCTCTCTCTCTCTCTCTCTCTCTCTCTCTCCAAGGACCAAAGAGGATAAAACATAAAATGATAAAAATCATATGCCTCAATTACACTTAACCACATCTTTGTATGTCTCAAGTGTAATTAGGAAGACAATGAATGATCTTAGGGCAAGATTCACTTCCTAAGAGACTAGTGCACCAAAAACTATAAAGTCCACAGAATTTGATCAGATTGTGCATGAACACTTTGTGATTCATATGGTTGGGCATAGGAGTACCTTGCCACTCATCATTGGTATCATTTCTAGGGACTTTTTTTGTTAAAACATTTGCTATCTAGGATTAGTTAGCATTATTAATATCATTAGATGAACCCAAGGTCAACATCACTCCCACATGACCTATAATTACAAAAGCACACTGATTATTTTATTTGTTGCAAAATTTCTTCTTCCCACAAGCATGAAGATGTTAAACCACTAGTCCCACAAGAGTGCAAACTGATATATACTCATCCAGATGAGTATGTAATGGACTTCACCTTCATCCTACATTAGGATGAATAGTTGTGATGGTGTGATATGGAGGGCAACATCGTAATGCCCCTTGATCAATCTATGCTAGGGATACTCTTTCAAACTCTTAAGAAGTTGGGCATCCTAGATTTTCAGGAGGAATACATTGTGAATGGTTATGACACTTGGGACTATTATCCCACTGAAACATAATGTAAGAGAGATCAACACCAAGAGAAGCATCATAAGTTTATGCAGGGAAAACACATTACTAACCCCTTATTCTTGCTAAACCAAGATAACAATATGGATCTTCCCCTTGGGAGTTCTCAACATAAAAATTCTCCATTATCTATTATTGGTGATGAGGGTGTAGCCCTAAACTTATGATCCACTATTCATAAACCAAGTTTAGGAAAAAGTGATAATCAAGGTAGGGACTCGAGCAAACATCACAATGGCAAGGGATCTAAGGATGATGATCATAATGAGCAAAGAGATGGTGGAGGACACTATAATGGTTGTGGTAGTCCACCTTCCTCTTCATCCTCTTCATTTAATTTTGAACATTCCTCTTCATCTTCTGGTTCTAATAGAAGCCACTAGAGAAATAATCATGATGAAGGTGATCAGCGGGACAACAACGATCATAGATCCTACCAAGAACAAACGAGTGATAAAAATCATCATTGGCATCATCGACACAATCATGATGATGAACCTCTATTAGCAACTTGAAGCATGCTTAACATTGTAGAGGTAGTTAAGATTCCAACCAGGCATGTGAAAGATAGTCGAATCAAGCACTTAGACATGAACACTATCCCAAGATTTACGGGGGAATATAACTCTAATCTACATAACATCTACAAGCTTTCCATGATGCCTATGCCTTAAAAAACATTGAAAATGATTAGTAGAAACTCAAGTTGTTCCCTAGGACACTCATTGAAGAAGTTAAAAGTTAGTACTAGTCCTTAGAGTCGGAATCCATTCGTAAATGGAGTACCATGTTGAAATTATTTAATGACAAATACCAAACGTGCTCTAGAGTGTCTAATCTAAAAAGGCAAATCCAAGGCTAGAAACAAGGAACACATGAACCCTTGGATGCTGCTATGGGCAGATATTATTCACTCTTACACTAATGCCTTGGCCATAGTTATTCTCAGAGGGAACAACTCTACCACATCATAGATGGGCTTAGAGCATAAACCAGAAGAGCTCTTGGTGTGTATGCACAAGGAAGATTATCTAAACTGAGAGCTCATCAAATTCAAAGGCTAATAGAGTAGGTAGCAAGAGAAGAAGGTGAGTTGTGAAAAAGCGAAAGTGTAGAAGTGTATAATAGGGATCCTTCCATCAAAGAAAGGAAGGTCTAATCTTGTGAAGAGGAGGAGTTACTAATCAATGAATTGGTGAATAGTAAAACCTTACCTATCGAGAAATCTATCTATGATATTTCGGAAAAGGTTGATAAATTATGGGACTCTTTGGATGAAAAATTTTAAACCACTATGAAGACTACTAAAGAATCCAAAGAGCACAATAGTGATCATAACCATAGGAGGCAAAAAGAATCTAAGCATGCCTACTAGAGAGGTAAGGACAAAGCTACTATAGTAGAATAAGTTGTGAAGATAGACTCTAAAGATTATACCAATTGTGATGTTTGTCAATATAAACATCTAAAGGGATGTTGTCTTGTGGTGTCACACTTACAAGAGTCTTAGATGTACACAATGAATCCAAGGAGGTAAGCACCCAAATGATTACACTATCCTTAAGGCTATCTGAGGTAGTTCCACTACCACCAACAAGCTTATTATCCAAGTGGAGCTCTACCACAACCATATGAGTAATACCAACAATGGCATCAACCACAATCATGGGGAATGCCACTACCAAGACAACAATACCCTTATAAGCAACAAATTCATACGGGTACTATGTTCAACAACCCATCTCTCCAAGACATTTTGTAATCCACATCTCATATTAGCATCACTATTACCCTATAGAGTACCCTAAACACATTCATCATCTACTCGAGGCAAGAACCCATATTCATACCATCCTTCGCATCCACCTACACACATCCCTCTACCCTCCACCTAGTTACCTCTTGATTCATTCTTGTAGGAGGAAATTCTACCATAGTCGTAGTAATGAAATGCTACAAGGGTTGTACACTCACAACCAACCTTCCAATTGGGTGGTTTGGATAAGCATTCTAGAAAACAACCCTTCTTCCATCCCAACAGTCCTCCGAAACCCTCACAACCTAATACAGCTAGTCACCTTGTATCTCCAACACCCTCATCCTCTACATCAAATACATTTGAATACCCTTCAAACCAAGTGCTGCCTCAAATCTACATTGTGATGTTAACTCATGCTATCTTTGATTAAATCAAATCTAGCAATCTTCCCATGAAAATATCTGACCTAGAAAGTCCTCTCATTTACTTGTAGATTATTGGACATGAGCCATGTAAATCCCTTCTTAATTCTAATTTCGATGTCAATCTCATCTCTCATGACATTTACAAAGCCTGAAACCTACCACCTCTCAATCATTCTTCCTTTAGGATTAGTGGAGGACATTGTGACCATAGTTTGTGGGTGGTCCTACCCTATCAATTTTATGGTGATCAATGTTGAAAACTGTAAAGATGACTTCCCCATCATTATGGGAAGGGCTTGGTTAAGCATAGTAGATGCACATATGGGTATAATGGACCTCTCCTTGGAAATCTTCAAGGAAAATGAATTTGGATGTTTAGAGAAGAAACGTGTTATATGCATCGTGTACAGTGATAATGGGTGCAATTACATGCAAAAGATTTGGTCCATCAAAAGTACATTCATTAAATCATGCAATCAATGTGCACATGAACAAGATATTCAAAGGTGCCTATATGCAGTAGCCACAAAATAAGAGGGCATCCAATGGTTGATAACTGACTATGATAGTAGCACACTATGCATGGAACCTACTGAGAGCTTAACATGTGCTTATGTTGAAGGCATGGATAAATTTGAGCAAGTTCATTTGCCAACTCTCTAATGAAGAAAAGGATGATACATGTTTGGGAGAGTTGAAAATCCTTGAAAATTTTAAACAACAGAACCTAGGGTTAGAAACTCTACCGGTCAACATGAAATACATATTTTTGAATAATGGTAAGCCAATTATAATCAATGCAAATCTTACTCTTGAATAAAAATATAAGCTATTGTAGGTCATCAATAGGTGGCCAATAGCCTTTACTTGGTCATATCCTGAACTTACAAGAATTAACCCATGGATATGCCAACATCACATTTACACCAGCCCAACCATGAAGCTAAGAAGGTAGCCGTAGAGGTGGCTGAGCCCTAAATTAAAACAAATCATCAAGGAGGAAATAGAAAAACTCCTCAAGTCAAGGTTCATCTATTCCATCATGGATAGTGAGTGGGTTAGCCCACTGATGAGTGGCGAGATACCCCTACACTCAACCATACGAAACGAGCGTCGCACGTGCGATCCAATCAAACTCCGTAGATGGACTAGTTGTGGCACCTAGATAGTTAGCCTTAGCTCGCAGTTCGCTATCTTCCCACCTGGACTAGTATTGCATTTGTCACGTATGGTTTAGTCCAGATGAGGTGTATGGTGTGCTCCTAATTATAATGCTACTCCTGAAGGCAGTGGAAAATAATATTTAACTAAGCTAAGCTAGGAGGAAAAGGGTAAGAAAATCTAATCTAGCCTAAGTGCAACGAGCAACCGATTCCTTCATCAACCGTACACATCTTGGACTTCGTGCACGACTACCACTAGGACTACCAAGCATAGGTCCTAGGTACGCCATTGGGATTACCAAGCGCAGATCCCAAATACACCACTGGGTTACCAAGTGTAGACCCTAGCTACACCACTAGGCTACCAAGCAGTCACACTTAAATGCTCGTAATCAAGTCGTACTCATTCCACATTCTAGAATTTTAAGGGTGAGAGAGAGAAAATAGTAAATAACATTAAATAAATAACAAAAAAATAAATAAATAAGTGAATGTTGCAATGATGAAGTAATCTCGATCTTTATTGCCGATCATGTGCGTGTCCAAGTACAGTACACTCAAATAAAGACACCGTACAATTACATTCACCACACTGCGGGCAGACATGAGAAAAAATCTAACTCTAGAGGGATCAAACTACCATAGCTTTGCTACTCTAAAACTGGGATCCCCAAACAAGGGAGTGTCACATCTTATTTATAGATATGGCAGCAGATTGTGATATCGCGTACACGATATCGTAGGGAAAACGCGATATTATGTATGCGATATCGCAGGGGATGCGATATGCGAATCGCATCTCATCATACCCCCACGACTGAATAAAAACTCATCCTTGAGTTACAAGGAGAAAAAGCTTCACTGATTACATAGTGGATAGGCATGGGATTATTAACTAGAAAAAGAAATGGACTAATGCCACAGTGTGGGGAGACACAACACAGAGAAAAAAATACTACAACTACAAAAATATGAAACTCATGTAGTTCCTGGTGGCGGTGGCTCCTCCATAGGTGCTTTCCCCTTGTCATGTGCTCCAGGCTTTGAAGCTTGGTTGCATTGAAGTATGGCCTGGAGCTTCTCCTCTTCAGTCTGAGGGTCTTGTGCCATCCATGCTAATGCTCCAATGTTTGATGGAGTTGGCACTTTCCATGAATAGGGTAGTTGCGGGAACATCTGATTGGCTTTGACATACCATGCCGTAAACACCCGTCATTCCTCTTCATAGGCTTTGGCTTTGTCTTTGTATTCGTGAAGCTCTGTTAGCCATCAAGCCAAGTTAGTTGCAACATCTTTCTATCCTTGGTAGCTTTCTTTTACCACCACAAGTTCAGAATTTACGATATCTAGTTTTTCAGCCAACTTCTTACGCTCTGTAAATTCTAATTCAAATCTAATGTGGGTGGAAGCTAGCTGCTGCTCGAGCTTTGACCTTGGGTGCCCTGCTGTTAACATGGCAAGGTTGGCATACCTGAGATTTGCCAACTCCATGTACTCTATTAAGTCCTGGATCTGTAGGTCCCGGTTCTTAACTTCCGCTTGGTGGGCGAAGGCGTAAGTGTCCAATATGGCCCCCCAATTAGTGTGCTGAGCACTAATGTTGTTGATTTGAGCCTTGGCCATATGGATCTCCTTCCCCATGATTTTTTTGTACATCCCCACCTGATCACAAAAATGCTCCTTCAACTTCTCATGTCATTTTGCCTCATTCTACCACGTGCTTATTTCGATGGTTGATTTTTGACAAATAGCGCGTACCTCCTCCATTGAGAGGGTTCGATTCTCTCTGGCTAAACGGCTTACATCTCAGTTGACCTGAATGAACTATTCTCGCAACTGATGAAAGTGTTCATTGAGAACATTCTTTTGTTTCTCCACAAAAGTCAATCGAAGGTTATCTGCAACCAACTTCTTATTCTCTTCTTCTAAGGCCTTGAGTGTCTTAAGATGCACATGAGTTTGCGCTTATGCTACGGAGGCATCCCAAGTGACCGTATCCTTTTCTTCTACCACCTTCTTATTTTCTACAATTAGCTTTGTTAATTGCTCAATTTTAAAGTTGTCTAGCTGGACTGTGGGAACAAATTGCAAAGGATCCCGTTGTGCTGCTTGTAAGGCCACGATCTGCTCTTGTAGTTTCTGCACTTCAGCTTTAGCATGCTCTACCCTTACTTCGGATATGACCAGCTTTCCTTTTGTGAAAATGAGGTCTGATTGAATTTTTGTTACATCCTGGGGGATGTCAAACAAAGACATTAAAACTTGTCTTGTTTGAAGCAATCTGTCTAGTGCATCCTCATGTTCCATAGGAGTCATTGAGGTTTCGGCAAGAGTTTGAGCATCTCGTGCTCCTGAAAGATCTACCAATGGCACAACAAGTATGTTAAAGGATTCCTTGATGTGGTCAGCGACCACTTCAACAGCTCCTGTGGCATCCTGGTGTTGCATGACCACCAGTGGCCCCTTCACCAGTCTCTAGCTACACTTGAAAATATGCCGCATTTCCAGAGATCTTTTGTGACCATCTACTTTCCCCTCCTCCTGTTTGGATTGATAATTCACCCCTTATGTGATCTAATGAAATAGCAGGCTGGTCAAAATCATTGATGACGTGGAAGAGATTTGCATCATCACGAATTCCCCAACTAACCATCTCGACAATGGCCCTAACATGGCTCATCGACGATCTGTAGTCTTGCGATGGCGGCGGCTGATCCTGGCCTGTGCTGGGTCCTACTTCTTGTTGTTGGTTGGAACCTGTGGCTAGAGGCTAACTGGGTCCTACAAGTTGAGTTGCAAGTGGTCTAGTCATCTGTTCTTCTTCTTCATTTGGTCCCAGCTCTTTGCCAGTGCTCTTTCTTGGAGCTGGTGCCTTTAATAACTCAGCATAAGAAGCATTCTGGGCCTTTTAGATGACGTCATTTATGTATCCCCGAATACCAGCCCGTTGGCACAGTTTCTTGATAAGGCAGGGAAAAGGCAATGCCATCTTCCCTAACTTCTATTCTTCGAATCATCTTAGGATCTCCGTCAAATATAGATGGGGAAGGTTAGCGTTAAACTTTCCCATCAACACTGCACATCCTCTTGCCGCATACGTAGATATTCTTTTTAAGCCTTTTGTGGGGAAGCGGTGATAGGTTTCCATTTTGAAATAAATTCTCTCTTCCGTTGTCAGCTCACCAAAAGCTTTATCTCTACCATAAACCTTCTCTAACCAATATTTTTGCACATCAGGGTCCGATCAGGTAGATAACCAAGCAACATGGGGGCCTAAATTCGGAAGGTTTAACACTTCCAAAATTACCTGTGCAGAAAAGTCTACTGTCACACCACAAATGTTAACCGTGGTGCCTTGCTCCTTATTGTGCTAGAACAGGTACGTTTCACCTAAGTACCAGGCACCACACTTAGAGAGGACAGGCCATAAGGGATACCCTTTAAGGTGATCCCTAACAGCCTCAGGAGCAAACTCTGCAAAAGATTCGAAGTTAAGCTCCACAATCACTGCAACAACTGTGGCCTTCATATGGATAGCTTGAACACATTTCGGGGGTAACATGAGTTGTTGTCCCGATTCAGGCACAGCAACAGCTCCTCTTTCTACCTACCCGGACCATCTGGTAGGAGGTTCTTCTTGATGGATGCTGAATGATTGCACCTCCTGTTCTACATGTTGTCCGACAGGGACCCGTCTTTCACCTCTCCAAGGTTGATTCACTTCACCTTGAGCAGGACCCTCTCGCTGTACATGTTTCAAGGCCATCTGCAATCACACGGGCCAAATGTTAGTACGGTTATTTTCAAAGTTAAGTTATAACTTACTACATTCCATTAATTAAAGATCTTATGTTATCGTGTGATTGTGCCTAAAAATTATAATGATGGGTCCTATGACTTAGGTGGATTTCATTTTTAATCTCCCAGTATACTTAAGGTCATATGATTTTTGGCACAATTTTTTTAAGTGTTAGTGTTAATTACCCTAATTTATGTCCTTTGGGCGATGATAAATTTCAAAAAATTTAGGCACTTTTCGATAAGTGTCTCTCCCCCACGACTAAACTGAACACTCCAAGTTCAAACAAGTTCAAACGAAATTAAAATTGAAGCACCAGTGAGTGAGATATGAGTGAAAAAACAAGGGTCACGTAATCGCAAGTCGTAGAGAAAAATTTCAAAAATTCCCCCCATGTAAATGGCAAAATGATGCTAAGTGTTGCAGCGGGGGTTCCTATTTATAAGTAAATAGGACGCGATATCGCGTACGGTACATCACGTACATGATATCACATGGGACACAATATCGCGTACGTGATATCTCGTCCCCAGTGATGTGGGACACATGAAAAATACCGAATTTTTAATTATTTTCTTGAAATTAATGGTGTAAATGAGGACATGGGCAAGTATGAAGATATCCTAGGGTAATTCATTAATTCGAGAGGCACTCTTAATGATAATGATGTGAATTTAGCAATTAAAAATTTGGTGGTTATGAAGAAAAGGGAATGTAATGGTACATTGGAACGTTAAAATTTTGGAGGGATAATAATAGGGAAAGAAAATTATGAAAAATTAAGCTGAGGGTAAGAAATTGTGTGTTTAAGCTAGAGAATTAGTGAAGATTACAACAAAATTACACAAGTGGGTCCTCCTCAAAGCAGGTTTCAACCTATTATGCCCTTGTGTAATCACACTTAAAGTGTCCATGGGCACTAGAAGGGTTAAATGTAATCCGCACTAACTCCACAAAGCACACACATGTAATTATCACCAGAATGAGATGAAAAATTCTATGCTCCACGGGACACGAGCTACAATTACACGAACAGTGAGATGAGATGAACTATAAAAAGGGATCATAGAGATTGGGACATGAGGTAACTGACCCAAGACACAGTGAATCCTGTGTGTAAAGCATGATTAATGTACCATTGACCTGTTGTTCCAAGATCAGGACCAAGTCCATCCCTTCAATCAATGACATCGCATTGTTTCATCCCATGGCGAACAACTATGAGAGTACCATAACAAAAAGGCATACGATCCTTGGCATTTAGTACAAGGGAGGAGTGAAATTTTTTTTTTGTTTTATGGCACTTCCTTTTTATTTTCTTCTCTTTTTTTTTTCTTTTTTTTTTCACTTTACTGAATCCAGAGAAGCCACCAACCTTTAGGCATAGGTGCATGTCTTTCCAGTGGGACCCCCTAGAATAGTGTTTGAATTTTGAGTGCCCTTTTGATTACTCTTACTCCCATTTTTCATTAGATCTACAAGGATCTTAGTACAACCATATTGCATGATAACTCCCACAAGCGTCACCAAAGAGAATCCACAAGTCCCCTTGATGTCACATCTTAATCATTCCCTTTTGGTCCATCCTTCTTCATTTTGGGTACAATGAACACAAAATTAATTTTAAGTTTAGAAATTTCAAGAATATCACTGTACCCTCAAACAGAACCTCTTATTTGTAGAGTGGATGAGTGGGTGTACTGGGCTCACTGTTCTAAATAATTGACGACTCATGACTTAATAACATAAAACACACCTCAACCAATGATCCACATGAGTGTTTTATTCATAGACGAGATTACTTACAAAAACATGAAAATACAAACACACAAAAAGATAAAACAATAAAAAGATGAAACAAAAAGTTGAAAAATGAAAAACTGGAAAACCAAAAAGTTGAAAAATCAAAGAAAATGAAAAATATTTATTAATCTTGCTTGCTATTGAAATGGGGGATATCCCCCATAACTAAACAGTTGAGTATGGAAAGGATTAATAAATGGGAAATGAGGATCCTTGCATATTGAAAATATTGAAATCAATCCATACTTTTTCCTTGGATTTCACACACTTCATAATAAGCATAGTCAGGCACTTCATACGATGTAGTTCCTAGATAACAAGTTGACCCACTATGATGTTTAGGACCGTTAGATGGNACAGTTGGTGGCATTGTGGAAGGAGGGAAAGGATAAGAATGTTGAAAGTTAGGAGGAATGTAAGGTGTGCAAGGTGGTGGTTGTGTTGGAGGTATGGGCTGATAGTATTATGGAGAATGGTATTGTGGTGAGATAGAGTATGTAGGCCCAGTTGAAGAAACGGGATGTTGAACGTGATAAGCATTTGGATTTGGAAAATGTGAAGGATGCCTCCAGTCTAAGGGTGGTCTCCCCCACGACTGGGATTGTTGCCACTGTGGTCGAACACAGTATCTCTGTACGAACTCTGGATGTAACGTGTTTCCCCAATGCTCATGTAGATGTAACAATATTGGGCATTGGCCCTTGGGGTGATCATACAGGCATATGTTGCATTCATACATATGATTAGTAGTTGAGCACTTATTCCCTTTATTCTTTTTCTCTGAATGCCTATTATTTTGTCTTGCCTCTTAGGTTATCAAAACTCTATCTCCAATGATGTTGATATATTCTCCACACTTCTGATTTATCCATTCCAAAATCTTATTAATCTTTGCCTCGGCTTCTTCTAACGATTGTTGTATTGGAAAAGACGATGTTTCCACCTTGAGATTTGTTGATATCTCCTTGTTATGATCCTGGACCTTTGTTGAGTTAAGATTTTGGTCCCGTTGATGTTTTTCAACACTCTCCCATGTAGCTATTTCTCCTTCTTCTTTTGCTACCCTCTTAATAAGCTCTTGGATTTGGTGGGTTCGTAGGTTATATAATTGACCTCGGGCATATGTTCCTAAGGTCTCTCTTGTTTCATTACGTAGCCCATCAATGATGTGGTACATTAGCCTTTCCTCGGAAAACCCATGGCTTGGACAGTTGTTTAATAATGCGTAATATATTTCTAAGGCCATGTCCAAGGGTTCATGTTTTGCTTACTTCCACTCTTGGATTTTTTTTCTCAAGGCTGACACTCTTGCATAGGTTTGATATTTTTCATTAAAGACCTCTACCATTGTTGACCAGCATTGTATTAAATTTGGTTTTAATGATCTATACCATACTTTAGCTTGGTCAACGAATGTCATCGGAAAGAGCTTTAGTTTTTGCCAACTGTTATCAATGTTATTCCATGTGCAGGCATCATAGAAGGTTAGTAAGTGTTGTTGCAGATCTAAGTTATAGCCTCCTGAAAATTTAGGAAAGTTATTCAAATTGAGCCTGGGTAGTCGGCT
>MNCI01030106.1:57929-80119 GCA_015680685.1 Gnetum montanum | reverse complement strand
CAATGATGAAGTAATCTCGATCTTTATTGCCGATCATGTGTGTGTCCAAGTACGGCACACTCAAATAAAGACACCGTACAGTTACATTCACCACACTGTGGGCAGACACAGGAAAAAATCTAACTCTGGAAGGATCAAACTGCCAGAGCTTCGCTACTCTAAAACTGGGATCTCCAAACAAGGGAGTGTCATGTCTTATTTATAGATATGGTGGTAGACTGCGATATCGTGTACACGATATCGCGGCCTATGCGAATCACGTCTCATCACCCACTCATAATTGTTCCAAAGAAAGATGGCAAGTGGTGCATCTACATCAACTTCAAGTTGTTGAATATAGCAATGTTTAAGGATCATTTCCCATCGTCATTTGTGGATCAGGAGTTAGACACCATATCTAGGCATTGCTATTATAGCTTCTTAGATAGTTATAGTGGCTATAACCAAATCCAAATTATGCAAGAAGATTAGGCCAAGACAACATTCACAAGTCCCTCGAGGAATTTTGCATATTGTAAGATGCCATTTGGTCTATGCAATGCGATTGCAACATTTCAACACTTGGTCCTTAGTATTTTTTAGTAGCAGATTGGTAGTGGGATAGAAGTATTTATGAATGATTTTTCTACCTATGGGGTTACATTTGAGCAAGCCCTAGATCACCTTGAGCAGGTATTAAAAATATGTGTTAAGAAAAACCTTAGGATCAATTAGCAAAAAGCCATATAATGGTCTAGGAAGGCATTGTATTAGGGCACTAAATTTCACAAAAAGTGATTGAGGTAAATCCAAAGAAGATAAGGGTCATCCAAGAAATAACATGCCAACTAGAGATAGTTAAAGATGTTTGATCATTTCTTAGACACATTGGCTACTACCAGGGATTAATAGAGAATTTCTCTAAGATTGCAAATTTTTTGGTTGAGCTTACAAAGAAAGATGCACCATTTTTTTGGACCAAGAAGCATGAACATGCATTCCAATAGTTAAAGGATAAACTCATAAAAATTTCAATTCTACAAGTACCAAATTAGTCCAAACCATTTCACATAATGATAGATGCATCTAATTATGCCTTAGGAGCTATGCTTGCATAGTTGGATGATAAGAAATGTCCATATTACATCCATTGTGCAAGCTAAAGCATTGTGGGGGCACAATTGAATTACACCACAACTAAGAAAGAATTAATGATAGTGGTGTATGCTCTCAACAAGTTTAGGTACTATGTGCTTAGTTATAAAGTATTTGTACACACAAATCATAGTGTCATCCACTTGATGAATAAGCTAACAGTGAGCCCCCATATCATACAGTGGCTTGTGATCTTATAGAAATTCAATCTCAGAATGGTAGATCAAAAATGGACTGAGAATGTGATCACTAACCATCTCTCTTGGTTAAGATGGAATAACAAAGAGGAGAAGAGTCCACTTTTTGATCAATTTCTAGACAAGCTCCTCTTTATAGGAGTAACAAATGATCAAGTGCCCATAAAAATAAAATGGTATGATGGCATCCTCACGTACCTTCTCACCTAGGAGATGCCACTAGGTCTAGACTTTAGGAAAAAATAATAGTTTCTTCATCATGAAAAGTACCTCATGGAAATCAATGGACACCTTTACAAGGTATGTGTTAATGGCCTAGTTCCTTGGTGCGTCCTTGATGTCAATCAACTACATGTTCTTCAGGATGCTCATGAAGGCCCTTATGGAGGCCACTATGTAGGGAGGCATATGGCCATAAAAATCTTGATGGCAGGATACTATTGACCTACAATCTTCAGGGATGCCTACCTATTAGTTTGATCTTGTGAGCGTTGTCAAAGAGATGATGGGATGATTGTGTGTATGGAGGATCCTTAATAGTGGATTTTACCACTAGAGCCCTTTAACATATGGGACATAGACTTCATGGGCCCCATCACATCCATGTCTAATGGAAAGCCATATATCATCATAGTAGTTAACTACTACACCAAATGGGCAGAAGTAGTGGTTGTTACCAATTGTACATCATCTACTACTGCTAGATTTATACAAAAACATGTTGTAAATAGGTTTGGGATGCCATGTGCACTAATTTCTGATAATGGAACTCATTTTATAGGTGTGACTTTTACAAAGTTAATGCAACACGTAGGGGTTGAACATAAATTAACAACACCTTATCACACCCCAAGCCAACAATTAAGTAGAGGTAACTAACTGAGAGATTACAAACATCCTAACAAGGACCATAAGCAAATATAGGAGAGATTGGAGCACAAAACTCAACGATGCCCTTTGGGCCTACTACTCAACATGGAAGCTCTCTATTGGCTACTCTCCCTATGAGCTAGTGTACAAAAAACTTCCAATGCTCCCAATTCAATCTGAGCTCCGTACACTCTCAACAACCTGTGATTTGAATCTTGACCTGAGTCTAGCACAAAGAGAAAGATTGATCAACCTTAATTTTGTAGATGAAAACTGATTAGTGGTCATATCTTTGAATGAATTACACAAGGCATTCAACAAGCAACGTCATGACCTAAGAATATAGAAAGTAAAACTTTAACTGGGAGATAAGGTTCTCTATTGGAATCCCATACATGTACCCCAGAAAATAAAGTTTCAAACACTATGGGAGGGACCTTATATAATTGATCAAACCCTTCCCTCTGGGGCCATAATAATCTAGAAACCTAAGACCCCAAATCAAAGGCAATTGGTCAACATCCAACAAGTGAAACCTTTCCTAGAACCAAGACAAGCCAGTGCAACTACCACCTCAACAGATGGAAAACCTCCTTCAATTTTTTGAATCTCCTCCTTCCAACTCAGTTATGGGGGAGATGGCCATCCATGCCAACCATCCATATGGCTTCTCAATTTTTTTGCTTTTCGTTTTCTACATTTTTTATTTTACAAGTTATTTATTTTACAAATTTTTGATTTTCAAAATTTTTTTTCCATTTTACATCATTTTTTGTTTTGCACCATTATTAGTACATTTGAATATTTCTTGGATAATTTACACTTTCTTATATATTTTATTTTTTTTAGTTTGACTGTGACTTTTCATTATTTTTTATAATAAAAGTGGTTTATTTTCGTAGACCACAGTGCCATTGTTGCTATCTACTAATGATGGTTTGTGCTTAATGTTGTGATTCTCAATGTCTAATTTCTATTTTTGAACTCTAATGTATGATGATTATGACATGGTTTATTTTTTATGAAATAAGCAGTGAGTCCACATCATCCACCCATCCAACAAACTCTTTGGTTTTCCTCATTCTAGAAGTTTGAGGTCCCTTTCATTAAAGAAATTTTTAATCAATTAATGACTTTGGTAGTTTCCAGAATTGGGAACGATTCAAAGGTTTGTATAGGGTGTGACTTCAAGGGAACTCAATACTCTTTGTATTCTTCTAATTACTTGAGTGCTTGAGTGTTTTTTCATGGACTCCTTACTGTTCCATTCCAGCCACTAATAGGAAGTTAAATAAAGTTGTTACATGGTGTGGTTCCCATCCAAAAGAAAAGAAAAAAACTAAAGACACAAAAAAACATCATGGGAATTCAAAGCACACCCCTTAGACAAATAAGCATGCCACAAGCATTAGTTATGGGACTTGAAATACATGTTACCCATGCCTAAAGGTCCCCCTCTAAATAAGGCCCCCTCTCACTTTCTACTTCTCTTTTCTTCTCTTTATGAAATGGTGGTTGTTTTTTGGGAGCACTCTTGTATCTTAAGGGGGTAAATCAGTCTTGGAGTGGCAATGCGAAGTCACTAAAAGAGGTTGGTTTTGGTCCAGACTAAGGATGGATCTTCTTAGATCATTTTAAATACAAACTCCACAAAGAACTTCTTATGACCTCAATTTGAGAGTCCATTCCACCCTCTCCATCATCCATCTATGCTACCACAACTCACCTCACTACCAGTTTCTATGTTATGCTCAATGTCTTCATTTGATGTGTTGGAATTCTTGGATAGATTCTTCTGGGTTGGTCCTTAACTTTTTTTGACCATGAAATCAACTATGTGGCCCTTAGACTCCTTAGTTGAGGTTATGCAAGAGCAAAAAGGGCATGTGCTTGCTATGGGAGGATCCACTTGCACATCTCTTAGTTTGGATAGTTAAGCCCCTTACCTTAGACATTGCTACAATCCTATCTTTCACATATTCTATTATGTATTCCACTTTGTGCTCCTTAAAACTTTCATTCAATTCATTCTTCAAAACATTTTCTCAATTTCCTAAATTTTCTAAGCTTCAAACCCCTCTTCTACTAATCTCATTATGTTCATGGCTTTTTGGGCTTCAATTTGATCCCAATTTTACTCAAAAATTCCTTGTATTTTGGAAGTTTAACCAAGTCAATGAAATTCAATGGTGATCAATAGCCACATCAACTAGGCCTAGTTGACACAGCCAACCCTATCGCCTAGGCCCAATTGATGCAAGCCAAAATTTCTATATTTACTATCAAGACTTTATGATTTTTTGACATTTTCTTCATAACACGAGAGGAATTTTTGTCATTTTTCAAAGCCCAAAACCTTCCAGAGCCCATACCTTACCAATCATTTGTACAAATCACTCCGTTATTTGATCTTGTAGCTACCAAAGGTAAGCTTTTGATTGTGGGGGCTACAAACCTTAAGGATTCTGATGAAATTTTTTAAAAGGTTTCTAACTTCCCCAAAGGGGATAATGAATACAACAATATGAAACCATCAATTCTTGAAAGCTAATCCTTCCAACACCTTTTGGAATGACTTATTAACATTAAAATACAAATAAAATAATGATTAAAATTCATTAAATTAGCCATAATCACAACTTAGCCAAGTGTAACTATCCCAAGGAGAAAAGGAATTCCAATTGTTTTATGTTACATAACAATTGCTAACCTATGGTCATGTTGTGATTACAGATGGCACCAAGACCAAAATGATAGCAAGAGGGAGAACCATCACAACTAAGGGAGAAATGACCTAGGGCTAGAAGGGGCCAACAAGAATAGCCCCAGAAATAACTAGAAGCAACCCATGTAATAGGACCTCTTCGAGAGGAGCCCAAAGTGGAATATGTTCAACAAATTCCCAAAGAAGAAATTGAAATAGAACAATTGTAGCATGAGGAAGCACCAAGATCCATACTAAGGTTGGAAGTCACACTAACACAAACCTACCTTGACACCATTAGGCCCTATGAAATCCAATGCTTAGTTCTCCAAGAACTGAACTTTAGGCCATTTCTAAAACATGCTCCAACAGAAGTGAGAACACAAATGCAAACCTCTCCCATGTGGCCAATCATCACTTTTAGTGGGAAGTGGTACATGGGAGAGACGTAACTCTTCTAGAATAACAAAAGGGCAAGCTCCACAATAAAGATTAAGGACATTTAAGTGTCCTATTTAGCCAATGTTATTGCATAAGTTCTTGGGTTTCTTGACATAGGGACACAATTAGCAGAGTTGTCGACACAAGCTAAACTTAAGGCTAAAAAGGAGAGGACCCAATGGTGTTATGGGGTTGACCATAAGGAATTCAGCACACTCACACCAGCAAAATGTGTATACTTTAAGATAGAGGTCTATCACCTCAATCTGATAGTAAGGCCAAGCAAGGTGACTACCTTTCTTGCCTAAGCATGCATCACTCTAAGCAGGATATTTCTAGTGGACCTTCCATAATTAATCTATTTACATATCAAGAAGTGCTTTAAAGAAAATGAACATGGAAGGAAAACCTTGCCTTTTCCATGCCTCATCTAGAAACTTTGCAAAAGGACAGGGATCATCCACTATGTAAATGACATGATCAAGCATACACCCATTGCCTTGTGGTCTAAAATGATGAAGGATAAGACACCTACCATGTCTAAAGAAGGGGAGCAATAGCTACGACCTCCACCATCTACTCAAGAAATAATGTTATAGGCCCACGTAACCATTGAATGCTTGCACAAAATCCAAGAGTAGCTCTTGCATGAGTAAGAGCAGTGTGTAGGAATGAGTGGTGCAATTCCATCTATATATCGACCTATGATGAGTCACCTTAATGAGATGGCTTGGATAATTGGTCAGATGGAAAGAGGTGGACCAATATTTTTTGCCCAATGAATGCAATTTCTTGTGAGATCGAATCCCAATTCCTGAGAGGTGACGACATCTCTATCTCAATATCATTTATTCCTAGAAATCTCTAGGAATGTCACCTCCTTTTCAATATGCTTGGAGGGGGACAAGGGGACAACTATATTGGTAATGCGGCACCAAGGGCAAGAGACTGCTACTAAAGTTATTGCTGACCAAATTGCATAAGCGCTTAACACACCTGTGTCATTTGTACCAAACATATCTGCACTTCAAGATGTGTAGACATTTGCAGGCATGGTTACCAGAAGATTGAGTGCAACCCAACATGAAGAGTTGTTGGACTGACTAGTGGGGACCAAGTGACCAATTCTGGATATCTTTGATTTTCTGGATAACATTACTATGATCCAATCGAAGCTATTAAAAGCATGGGGCAAATGCATAATCTTGGAAGGGCAACTTGAAATGGCCCAAGCACAAAACCAATGCTTGGCTATAGAAGTTGTTGAATTGTATGTCTACTTTGTTGATCCCACACTTCTCAACCTTGTAATAATTAGAGATGAAGATTTTCAGTAGCTTCAAAAATGATTAAAATAGGCTAAGAAGGAAATGATGATGGCTATCTTCAACCAATCCATAGCTAAAGCAAAAACCTACTCGATTTAGAAGGACTTGGTCTACATGCACTAAGAAAATAAATCATTGCCCACTAAAAACCATTGCCTGCATAATGTTGATGCACAAAAATAACAAATGTAAGAATTCATTCATCAATAGTAGGAGCACCTCACCAAGGTAAACAAAGAGTTAAGGAAATTGGCCGTGGAGAATCAAAATCTTCTGGAGGAAGTTCAAGCCTTACACTAGAAATTTTCCATTGAGATTGCCACTTGAAAAAATGAGGTTTTCAAATTTGAAAGAGTTAAGAATCACTATAGAGACCAAGTTGGCCTACAGAAGGAAGTGAATGAAAAGCACATTCAAATGGCTAAGGCAAAAGTAAACAAGGCCCTCCAGCAACTCCAACTAGGAAGAGAGGTGTGGCAGCCCATCAACAATGGAATAGGTACCTATAACAGAGCAAAGATCTGCCTAAAGGAGTTGCAGATTGAAGAAATGATAGAGTATATGGAATTGGCCAATCTCCGCTATGCAAACTTGGCAATGCTAACTACCGAATGAGGGCAATTAGAACTTGAGAAGCAAGTGGCCAGCTCTTACCTACTGTATGAGGCTGAGTTCAAGCACCATAAGGACACCAAGCAAAAGCTTGAAACAAAAAATGCTAAATTTGAGGTTCTCAGGGCACAATTCACTTATCAACAATTAATTGTTGAGAACCTGGCCAAGAGAATGAATGATTACCTAGAGCTGCAAAACACATCTAGGACGTTCAATATCAAGCACAAGCAATTTACTACCTGATTCATCAATGCCAATGAGTTATTTCTAGCAATTCCCTATCCTTGGGATGTGCCCATTCCTGCCCACATTAGCAAAGCTGCATGGACGATGCACAATCCTAGGAGTAAGGAGGAGAAAATGAAGGCATTGTTGAATGCCTTTTGCCTCCCACTAGAAATCGTAGTGGAAATAGGATTTCCACAACCACCTTAGCTGCTGCACATGTTTGAAGACAGTGAAGGTCCCTCAAAACCTTAGGAGCCACAACCGCCTAGGATTGTTTAACCTTCTCCACCGACTTCATGCCATCAAAGGAAGTGCTATTCAATTTTGAAAAGTCATGTCATGGTGTTCAATTTTGTGTCATGAACACCGTAATTTTTGTAATGTGTTGGTTTGTACACTTAAGTACTTAGTTTTATCAAGTTAATTTGGTAAGTCTAACATTAGTCAATAATCCCATACCTTTCCAATTTTGTAAAGAACTTGAGAATGAGTTTTCATTCAGTCGTGGGGGTATGATGAGTCGTGGGTCACTACGTCAATTGGGCCTCATCAACTAGGCCCTGTCAACCCATCATTTCATGCATTGACTAGGCCCCGTCAATGCAAGGTTTATTCTTGCCTATAAATATGCGCTCACCAGCCGCATTTATGGCATTAGTTAGTCATAGTGTAGCAAAGCTCTTGGAGTTTTTCCATTTGAAAGTTAGAATATTTTCCCAAGTGTTGGGAGCAAGAGTCATTGAGTGTATGGATCTTTATTTGAGCATTGTTATACCTAAGCACAAAAGTGTGTATGGCAATAAAGATGAGCTTCTTGATAAACCTTGCAGCATTCTGGATAGTTTAAATATTTATTTATGCATTCAATGCTTTCAGTTGTTTATTTAATGTTTTCTAGTAATTTAGCTAATTAAGCAAGATAAGCTAGATAAATTAAATACATAAGTACAATCACTTTGAGTGTAACACATATTCACTTAGTAATCTCAGCAACATTATTGCTTGGTGCACCCAGTAGCATAGCGCTTGGTAACCCAATAGTGGATACGTGGGTTCAGGACATGTACGGAAAGTGGGACTGGATGCTTATGTTTGGACCAATTAGTTAGCTAATTTAGATTAGTCATTAAATTACTTTATCTCTCTCTCTCTCCAAGCACCAAAAAACATAAAACATAAAATGATAAAAATCATATGCCTCGATTACACTTAACCATATCTTTGTATATCACAAATGTAATTGGGAAGACAACAAATGACCTTAGGGCAAGATTCACTTCTTAGAAGACTAGTGCACCATAAAATATAAAGTCCACAAAATTCAACGAGATCATACGTGAACGCTTTGTGATTTGTATGGTTGGGCGTAGGGATACCTCGACTCTCATCAATTGCAGAAAAAATATGAATCATATACTATATGCTTTTCATATATATAATATATAAACTTTATATATATATATTTCACATTTACTTATCTTTTTAACTTTTCATAATTGACATAACACATTCCTTGTAACATCAAATTTATTTTATCTTTTTTTTTTTTTACACAAAACATTTTCATTAGTCTATTTTCAATTTTCTACATCCAACTAATACCTTAAACATTTAAAGATGCATAATAAACATACCAGAACTCCAAATTAGAATATGTTTAAACCTACAAATTCCATATCAAACACACTAAGTTCCCACATACCAAAAAATCACATCCAAAAATCAGCTAACATAGTTATACAATTCAAATGTCTAAATAATAAAATCACACATAAAGCATAAACAAGTACCAAACCATTGCTCTTATACCTTAATCCATCATTCTTAATAGTTGCATTGCTTGTCTAACACATCTTACAAGACTAGTGGATATAATTATGTTAGTTAAGCATGTAAAGCCATCATATCATATTATAAATGCCAAAGAATCATAACATATAAATTAGCATCATAACCAACTAACTCATCCCTAACATTCCATTGAGACATACACACATATATAAACAATAATTATAGTGCAATGCCCAAGGACATATAGAAAGGCTGTAACAGTGAAACATCTTTTTCTCGTATTTTTTTTTTCAATGTCTAATTGCATAGCATGCCTGGAAATGGACATATAGAATTTGTAACAACTTTTAACCAAGTATCAATGATATCATTCTTGGTGATTAACCTTTTTTGTCTACTTTCTTATTTGCATTTGAAAGTGCATTTGGTTGCTTGTTCTCTATTCTATTTGGAAGCTTCGATATGTAGTTATTTTACAGCAACAAAAGCATAACTATGACCTTTCTTCAAGAGTTTAATATTAGATTCTCAAAGATGCTGCTTTTCAATTACAAATTCAAGTAGCAAAGCTTCAAGTTAAAGCTAAATATTTAATTTATTTTCTGTAGTATTAATTTCTTTTTGTTTTGGAAGCTCAAATTAGAAAAGTTATTAGCTCTTGCTGCTATTTGTTTATTATTTTGTATTGATGTTTTCTTTTGTCTTTAGAGAGAGTATTCTCCTTCTTTTTACTAGAAACCATTTAGTAAGAAGAGAAAACCCATGAGAAAGCTTCTAAATAAGGGCAAGGTCTAATCCTTTTCCTATCCTTGAGAGGAGCTTTTTCAAGATTTGTTGTAAAGATGAAAACTTGCAAAAGCATCCCCAAAACTAATATGCTTTTTGTTTACTCTCTCTTTTATAGTGATGATTTGGTGTATTCTAAATTTTTATTAAAAGAATCATTTACTTTTGAATTCTAACACCCCCTCCCCCTCTAGTTTCCATTCCAACATCCTCACCCTTCGAAAAGTCAAAAGTCAAAAGAAAAGGAGCAATATACGAACCCATGAGCAAAATAAAAACTTTGTAATGAAATAGAAACGCAGTGTTTTCCAAGATCAAATGGCCACCATCCCAACAAGGATTTGTGTAAGGAATAGCTACCAACAGCAACACACGCTTCAATTTGTGCTTGCGATTTTCAATATGTATCAATGGACAATTATTTTCTCATGAGCCAAAGGCATCAGTTATGTTTTAACAAAGAAGATAACGCACCCTTTAGGCTTGTACAAATCTCGTTATTGCATCTCCTAAACGCTACAAAGAACACAGCATAAATTTTTTGAGTACACAAAAATCCCTAAGAACCTCCTTTTAAGTGCTGAAATAAAAGCTACACCTGCAATGCAAGACAATCGTGGCGTATGAAGACTCGCAAGACACTCTGTTCCTTAGGAGATGTATTCCATGAACCGAGGCTACCAGGTGCTATAAACATTACAGCACAGGTGGTTTTCAATGAATACTGATGCAGACTAGCGTTCCAGTACAGGGGCAGAGAAACCCAGCATTCACATTTCTGATGGCTATCGGAATAACCTTGTGCAGTGTGCTGTAGGAGGCTATGTCTGCAGAAATTGCTGCCATACACCGATTGCTACGCAGTTGTGGCCGAATTAAAAACATAGCAGAAGCCAAAACAGTCCACGGGACACTGATCTCCCAAGGAGCATTGCAGCGAATCAAAAACAAAAACAAAAGCGATGCAGTATTCATATTCAACAGCCTGATCAACATGTATATCCGGTGCGGAGCCATGGAAGAAGCACATAAGGTGTTCGCCAATATGCCTGAACGGGATGTGGGTTCATGGACAACCATGGTCACAGGATTCGCCAAAGAATGGCCTCAGGTATCCATGCAGTTTTTTGTTGACATGCAGTTGCAGAGCGTTCAGCCTAATCGCGTCAGTTTCCTGAGCATTTTGCCTGCTTGTGCACAAAACAGGGCGCTTGATTTTGGGAGGGCTGTTCATGGACAGATTCTTGCAAATAGGTTGGATCAGGACGGTTTTATTGCGACGGGCCTTGTTGATATGTACGCTAAATGTGGTAGAATCCAGGAGAGTGGGCTAATTTTTGATAAGATGAAGAAAGTGGATGAGCAGGCATGGACAGCTATGGTATCAGGGTATGCACAAAATGGGATGGCTGCAGAGGCTCTGAGGCTTTTTCGGCGGAAAAAGCTTGTTGGGTTTAAGGCAGATGCACAGACTCTGGCATCGGTGATTCCTGCCTGTGCTGAATGCGGAGCAGTTAAGTTGGGCAGACAAGTCCAGGGAGCTGCCATTAGTCTGGGTTTTTGTCTGCAATGCCCAGTTGAGGATGTACGGCATTTGTGATAGCATGGAAGTAGCTCAGCTTGTTTTTGACAGGATGACTCAAAGAGATGTGGGTTCATGGACTGGAATGATTGCAGGGTATGCTAAAACTTACCCAGAAAAAGCCTTGGAATTGTATGCTGCCATGCTGGTGCAGGGGGTCCGCCCCAATCACTTGACTTTTGCCAGCATTCTGGGGGCCTGTGCTAGTTTGGCAGGTTATAATTTTGGCAGAATGATACATGGAGAGGTCGTAAGAAGATGAATGATTTGTGACAAATTTATTGGGTCTGGACTCGTTGATATGTATGCAAAGTGTGGGAGAACTGGGGATGCTCTTCAGACTTTTGATGGTTTTTCTCAGCAGGCTGATCTTGATGTCCCTGTTTGGACTGCCATGGTTTCTGGGTATGCTCAGAAAGGACTGGCCGGACAGGCGTTGTTGCTCTTCCAGCAAGGAAATTTGCAGGGTCTGCAAGCTGATGCCCATATATTGGTTTCAGTACTTCCGGCTTGTGCAATGTTTGGAGCTCCTGAACATGGCAAGGAAATTCATGGAGCCACTGTTAAGCGAGGCTTGGACTGTTGTGTGTTTGTGGGTAGTGCTATTGTGGATATGTATGCAAAGTGCGGGGAAATTACAACTGCACGGCATGTTTTTGATAGAATGCCAGAAAAAGTTGTTGCAACTTGGAATGCTATGATCAATGGCTATAAAATACAAGGTCAAACTACAGAAGCACTGCAAATTTTTAACCATATGCTGGAATCAGGTGCCCCGCCGGATACTGCCACTTATGCTGGAGTTCTGTCAGCATGTGCTCAAGCCAGGTTGGTGGAAACAGGGATGGATCTGTTTCAGCAAATGATTCAGGGCCCTCGAATTTCTCCTGAAATCGAGCATTATAGTTGCATGGTTAATATTCTTGGCCGTGCCGGGAAACTTCAAGAGGCATATCGTTTTATCAAGACCATGCCAATGGCTCTCCAGACAGATGTCTCGGTGTGGCAGTGCTTGCTCAATGCCTTGAAAATCCATTCCAACATAGAGCTTGGTGAATTATCTGCAAAACATTTAATCCAACTGGATCCTCAGAATAGTGCACCTTATGTACTACTGGCTCAGTTATATGCCGATGCTGGAAAATGGAATAGAGTTGAAGAACTCAAAGCAACGATAAATGAAAGACGTCTAGTAGCAAATCCTGGAAGCAGTTGGATTCGTGTAAATAAGAAGCTTTGTTTTTTCGTCATTGGAGACCAGTGTATCCCAGTCAAAGGAAATATATTCATTTCTGAAACAGTTAAGAGGTGAGATGAAAGAAATGGCATATCCTTCGGCTCAGAGGTTTGTCCTGCATGATGTGGACTCAGAGCAGAAAGAAATTCTTCTCAACTCTCATAGTGAAAAGCTGGCTTTAGCATTTGGGATGATCAATACTACCCCAGGGACGACATTACACATTCATAACAATCACAGAATATGTGATGATTGCCATGCTGCCATGAAGTTTGTCTCGAAACGCAAAGCAAGAGTCATTGTCGTAAAGGATACCTACTGTCTTCACACTTTCAAAGATGGTCAGTGTTCCTGTAAGGAGTTATGGTGAAGAAAATTCTGTACATCCCAATGTTAACCTTTTCAAGGATGATATGCATCTTCTCGGCTGTACGAAAGCATCTATTTCAGTTCACATCAAGTGGACAACCAGTTAAACAAACACCCCAATTCTATAGGATAAAGGCGGTGACACTCTTACCATTTTTATTTATTTATTTTATTTTGGGACCCTGACTTTAGGTCTCTGAACACGATTTTACATGGAAAACAGTATTCAAGAAAGGTAGAGCCATACATAAAAGTTTCCAGTGTTTGCCTGTATCCAAGTTACAGAAACAAAAAGCCACAGCTCAATCTGTTAGCTATATTTAATAAAACCTAAAACGGAAAGTTCCTGAGCTCAAAGATCCTATTGTTTCAACCCAGTTAAGAAGAATTTTCAAAACCAATAAAAGTTTATATGATAAATGTGAGCCTGAATGTGAAGGCATATAAGACGGGCAATGATTTAATCGAATGCAGGTACGCAGCCTTATCCATCAAGTTCTACATCTGCGAATTTTCCCCACAAAGGATCAAAACTGATGTGTACCCATTCTGTGTAGAATGTATCACGTTTGAAAATCAGTAATTTATCAGTGACATTGCCAAATATCAAGCAAAGTTATAAACAAGAGAATTCAACAGGCAGTGCTCTTGACAGTTTTTGGATTACCTCAACATAGTCCAAGAAATTAGTTCCAACCAATCATGTGAAAGACTCAATAACACAATTATTACAAGTCCAATATAATGTAAAGAAAATTGATATATTAATCTACATGTTCTTTCGGAGTTCATTGGCTAAAATATTCACATAGATGATAGACCAACTGCACCACTATGACAGGGTGCATCATAGTAAGCAATATCATGAGACAATTATGCACCATCAAACTGAAATACCAACCAACAGAATAAATCAATCATTTGTTTGCTAATTATGAAAGTGACGGTTAGGAAAATTGCATGTTGCTAGAAATGTTTGACGTTTTTCAAGCTTTTTCTTCCCGCAGGTAATAAACTGGTTTACATGCATTGTAACCAGCAAATCCTGTAGATCTGTCTCACATGAAATTTACCTTCAGTTTCCAAAGTCAAATGTATTCTAATTTGACTAGGATAAACAAAGTTTTCTTTTAAATTTGATATAAAGATTGCTTAATTTAAAGCATTAAAAAAATCTCACGATGGCAATGATTATGATTTTTAAGCCATTAGTGTTAAAGGTCAAGAAAACATGTTCATTAACATAATTAAATATTCAGAAAATTTTCTATTTTCTTATCTCATTTACAATCAACATAAATTATTTGACATCATGGGTGTAAAATGATATGTAGAAAATGGGCTTTCAGCATATTCATTTTTTCAAAAATTCAACTTCAAAGTTGGTTGCGCTAGTGAATCGTGTTCATACCGAGACCACGATGAAACTGCTACATTGAAATCACATATAATAGAAAAGGTCAAGAGAATCATCTACAAAAACAAGTCTAGCAACTGAGTGAAAAAAAAATCAATTAAGCGCAAGAATGACGTTTTAAGAGTTGCAGTATTCAAACAATAACTGGATTGTAAAAATCCCGTTGTGTAAAAATGTCAAACATCATTCCGTCCAGAAAATGTCTTGTTTTTGCTTCTCCAAGAAGTAGCTGCCCATCTCGAATGAAATAGCAAGGCAGAATTTTTTAAGGGTATATCACTCACTTCAACATTAAACTCAGTTCTTGCTGTGAGACTATTCAAGTCATGTAGTGACAGATGTTGCTTTCCATACATTTCTCAGTTTGCGCCTGTTAGCTTTCAAGGTGTCCGTATTGCAAATTGTAAATATGGGTAATATATCGTTTTCAAAATGTTCTTACATTTGCAGAGTATGAAAGGATAGGAAAAGAACAACAATTTGCAGCTTAGGAGGCCAAACATAGAAATTTGAAATCAGTACCATTAGGAAAAGGAAACTCGGTAACTGCCTACAATAGACAGGCCACTAATTCTTATATTAGGGACAAATTAGAAAGAATTATATCCAAATCCAATGAGAGCTTGCAGCATTAACATATAAATAGAATTTTTCTACTTTCAGGATGCAAGATTTACAGAAAGTCTGAAACCTACTGATCGTTAATGCAGAATGTTCAAAAATCAGTTCTTTCCAATCAACTTCACAGGTGATGATTCCTTCAAAGAAACTATATCATTTGTATTATTAACGAGAAGGAAAATCGCTTTCCGGCTGCTCCATGGACATTGCATACGAATGCCAAACCGAGGTTTCTCCAACCATATGCACGTTAGATGACACCAATAATTCCGAGATAATAATACTAACATTCGCCAGCTTTATAAATACGACATCAAGAAAGAAAGCCTTGTGACTAAAATTTCATATGCTGATGAATTGAAAGAAAAAACAAACAAACAACCGAACAAAAATGTGCGCATCAAACATGCAGACGAACCAGCAAGGGTTTCTACAACAACTGAGAGACCGACATTACAACAAACACATGGTTGCACACACGCATCAGGAAACATCCTTGCCCGAGGGAAAAAAGCACCGATCTGATCTGATGCATGGAAACAGGAACAAAACACGAAATTCGCAAAAATTTCAGGGAGACGAAGAATCATCATCGAGCGAGAGAAGAGAAAGTTGTTCTTCGGGGTTGCATTGGACATGGCACGAGGTTCGAACCTTTGCGGAGATCAAGATAAGGCCGAGGTTGCGCTGCTCCATGCCTTCATACGAGAATGTGGACAGCGATGAGGATGAAGATGAAGATGAAGATGATGCAGACGATGATGAATTAGAAGGCGAATGCTTCTTGACAGGTCTGTACTCAATGGCGTCATAGAGAATGATGTTGCCCTGCTTGTCAAGGCAGTGCAATTTTCCCACAAAGACGCGTCCGTCCAGAACACCCACACGCAGGTTTCTGTAGAGAAGCTTGTACGCCCTGGTCGCTGCCTCTGATGAGGGACTGCTCTTGTTCTTGTGTGTTTCTTCTGCTTCTGCTTCTGCTACTGCTTCTTCTTCCGCTGCGGCCTTTGACGATGACGACTGCCAACAGCATGCTTCTTCCATGCTCCGTCAATCCTTCGCCTCCGCCTGCAACTGCAACTCCAACTTACAGGAAGACACTTGTGCCCTCTTTTGAGATGCATTATCATGTTTATTCACAGAATATGTGAATCCATAGTTTTCATTAAACAACGCTAGTGGTTTCGGTTGAGATATGATATTGTTAGTTACTTTGCAAATATTTGTTAAGATATCATTAATAAATATATATTTTAGCTTAATGGTCTACTTGATTCTCAAATGCAAAGCCTCCTTCAACCATGGCCAATATTAGATATTCACCACAAGATATGTATAGTCAAATTAACTTGGTTAGGGGTATTAGAGTCTTGAAATAGTTGTAATATAGGTCCATATTGTAGGAAGACATGCCTTGTTGGTAGATTGAAGGTTGTTTCCCTCTAGAATGGGGGCTAGACAGGCATGGAGATCTTTTGGGTTCCATACTATTTTAACTATCATTTAGAACTACATGGGCCCTGATTCCTTGTGAACCTCAGCATAAGGATATATAGGATTATGAAGGAGCTTTGGCTTTGATGCTCAAGCCATCGCCCTCTTTTCAGAGTTACGCTTAGAGCTAGATGCATTTGTATAGGAACCTATTGTAGTTCTTCTAAGGGAATCAATGTATTGTGTATTTGTTGTGTGTATGTACATACACTTTGTTAGTCTAGTTGCATAATTAATACTTATGTTGGTACTAACACCTCTAACCATTGGTTAACATGTTGTGTGTTATGCTATGAAAGAGGGTATTAAGCATTAAGGCATAGTCCACCTTGAGTCTACCCTCTCAGATTGTTGCTATTGGGACTCTCGAGTGGTGCTAAACAATGTTTTCCAAGGATAGCATCATTACACCTGGTATAAAAGCACCAAGGTTCATGTTGCGAGATCAATGGTGGTTTGTGATGTATTGGTTGGTCCTTGGTAAGCCATGATGCACACGAAGAAGAGCAAGTGGGCATTCATCTTTGGTGAGTCTCCTACTGGCTCCAACCCTTGTGTTGACATGGAAGAGCATGTGCATGACAAAGCACACAATGTCACACCTAAGACTAAGTACTTGAGTGATGATAATGAGGTGCCTATTAGGGAGCCCAACTCCCTTGATAAGGGACAACAACTAGGGGAAAGCTCTTTGAAGTTGACAATGTGATCCTCACTCACCTTCCAATGGTCAATAGGATCAAGATGGTCCATGATCTTCTTGGCAAGTTGAAAGACCTATACCTTTGGAAATGAAATTCGATATGAAGCACAAGCTCTTGACAACCCACAATCTTGTGCTTCAGAATCATGTTGAATGAATGGGGGATATCATTGACGATGTTCAAGTCTCAATGGGTGATGTATTGCAAAGGGTAACAATTGTAGATGCTCATGTGAACAAACTTGAAGCAAGGAACAAGAAGCTAGAAGACCAAGTGGCTATTCAAGCAAAAGTAGTGTCCTCTAGTTCAAGGTGGTCAATCCAAAAGTTCCAAGCTAAAGAACCTATAAAATGTATAAAGGTGATCATGATGAAAAACTTTTGGATGCCTTCATCTTTGAGATGGAGCACTTTCTTGAAATGAATGACTCTAATGTGGAGCCTACCACAATAGACTCCAAAAGGATCTATTCCACAAGCTTCCTAAGCAAAATTAAACATAGAAGCAAGAACAAGACAATGAATTAGAGAAAATTCCCCTTTATATAAGAAAACTCATAATATGTAGAGAAATACATCAAAGATGAGGAGCCAAGCTCAACTCACGACTCTCTCCCAAGGATCTTATAGGTCATACATGTTCCCTCTTACTCCTCAATTTCTCACAATGGAGTTAAATCTCAAGACAAGACACTTATAAGAGATTCTCTCAATCTTTCTCAAGTGCTCTCCCTTGCCTCTCACTCAAACTCTTCTTACACAAGCTTTCAAGAGACTTCTCAAATCTTTCTTTTCTCACTCTTTGACTTGAGACTAATCTTCTTATTTTTTATTAGCCTCATTAGACTTCTCCCTTGGACTCTTATTTATAGCTTCTTGGTGTCACCTTTCATCTTTCCTCCAATTTGTCATTCAATTTGATATTCATTAAAATCCACATAAGACATCTCAAAGAAGAATGAGATGTCTCATCTAAAAGTGGTTGTTAATAGTTAGGACATCCTAAAATCATGTGGAACATATTGGTTGGGACATCTCAAGTCTAGCTGGGACATCTTGAATGCAATTGGGATGTCTCACTTGCAACTAGGACATCTCACCTACTAGGATAAAGCACAAATGATGAGTGGTGAGTATACCCTACATCCAACCATACGAATTACAAGCATTCACATATAAACCGATCAAATTTCGCAAACCTTAAGTTTCCAAGTACACTAGTTCTAGGAACTGAAATCTAATCGTAATTATTATTGTCTTCCCAACTACACTTGTGAAGCTTAGTTGTATGGTTAAGTGTAATTGGGGCACATGATTTTTATTATTTTATATTTTATTCACCTATGATTGATAACAAGTTGAAATTCAATTTATTAGCCAATTTAACTAATCTAATTGCTAATCAATAATTAACTATCCTAACATAACCATCCAATCCCACTTTCCGTACACATCCTAAATGCATACAACACTACTGGGTTACTAAGCGTTAAGCACTACTAGGATTACTAAGCACTGTATGTGATGAATCGTGATTCATTTGGTTGCGATATCGGATCCACGATATCGAATACATGATATCGGGTACACGATGATGGGACGCAATATCGCATAGGCCGCAATATCACATATGCGATGCCAGTTCTATAAATAAGAGGCAAATGTCCCTTATTTCTCCATCTAGATCTAAACCCTTAGCGAAACTCTAGTAGTTTTACCATTCCAGAGATAGAATAATTTTGATGTGCCCGCAGTAGGAGTCTCAAAGTGAATGGATCTTTATTCAAGAAAATTGTACCTAAGCATAGATTTGTGTACGGAAATAAAGACAAACTTTCTGATAAACCTTGTAGTGCATGGACTAGGTTAATTAGAATTTAATTAATGTTAAATGCTTAAATGCTTTCTTAGATAATTAATCTCTCTCAACCCTCAACTCCTAGTTAAGTGCATTTAGTACGACCGCTTCGAGCACGTGTGCTACGCTTGGTAACCCAGTAACGAATAGCGTTTGGTAATCCCAGTAGTGTTGCACTAGTTTAGGGTGTGTACGGCAAGTGGGAATGGATATTGATGCTAGGATTATTAGAGTTTAGTTAGTGAATGTTAGTTACTTAGTCTCTTCACCCTTTCCTCTCTTAGCATAGGCAATAAAAAGATAAAAGACATTCAAATCATATACCTTAGACTTACTTAACCATACAACTGTGACAATACAAGTAAGTCTAGGAAGACAACGATTGATTAACCTTAAGTGTTCCATAAGGCACGTAAGCACTTAGTCCTTGGAGTTCAACCGGATCACGCATGTAACGCTCGTATTCGTATGGTTGAGTGTAGGGGTATCTTGCCACTCATCATTGGCGCTGTTGCTGGGGACTTCATTGTTTGTGTGCTAAGTAGAACATAGGAAATCATCCACATTGTTGGGAAGCTTAAATGAACCCTTAGGGTTAATCATATGAAAAACAACATAACAGTAAATAGCACACCGAACAAAACTAAGATGTCTTCTTCTCCACACAAAAGCACTTCACCGCCTAGGACCAACACTAGAGACAGTCGGCGGCACAACATACATAACCAAGAACTGCCAGTTCCTTAACAATTCAGTGTGGTATATATTCATCATGATAAATATATACCCGACTTTACCTTTGTCTTCCATCAAGATGAACAACTGTGTTGGAGAGACTTGGAGGGTAACATAGTATTGCCTCCAGACAGAGCAGCCCCCAACATGCTTCTTTGTGTCCTTGCATGAATTAGCATGTCGTAATTATATGCTAAGTACATTGCGCTTGATTACAACATAAGGGACTACCATCCCACAGAAGCACAACGTCAACGGGACTCGCGACAAGAAAGTTACCACACATCGTTGAAGGGTAAAGGACCCCATAATGCTTCGCCTATCATAAGAGAAATTAAGGGTGGTGAACCTATCTTAACAAGTTCTCCACAAAATGATGTTTCCCCTCCTAATGATAGTGAGGAGGTAGGGTATCAGAACCTTCACTCCATGATTTACAACCCTGGTTCTGATTCCCACGAACACCAAGTGTTCAATGAGGGAACACAAACACAAGATATGGGCAAGCATTCTGATCATCATCACAATTGGGGTCGAGATCACTAAAGGGAAGGTAGGAAACATCGTCATGATGATGGTTCTCCTTCCTCTTCACCTTCATCGCACCATTCACCCTCTCCTTCAACATTAGGATGCAATCACAAGGAACCTAACTGTGAGGATAAGGGTAAGCAAAATGAGAAACCTCGACAAGAGAGTTGAGAGTGAGGATGAGGGCATTCTAGGGAATCACGACATGGAAGAAGGGAAAGTAGGGAATTACGTAGACATCACAAACGCCATGAGAGAGACGACCATGACAAACCCCTACTTGCAACCCAAAGCATGTTAGACATTACGGAGGCCATTAGAATACGTACAAAGCACCAAAAAGATAGTTGAATCAAGAGACTAAACATGAATAACATCCCATGATTTGAGGGGGGATACAACGCTGATCTGCAGAACCACTTACAGGCATTTCCCGATGCCTATGCCTTGCAGAATATATAAAATGAGTGGCAAAAGTTAGAGTTGTTTCCAAGGACACTCGTAAAAGAAGCGGAAAGTTGGTACTAGTCCTTAGAACTAGAATCCATTCGAAGGTGGAGTACGATGTTAGAATTGTTTAACAATAAATATCAAATGTACTCTCGAGTGTCCAACTTGCAAAAGTAGATCCAAGGATGGAAGCAGGGTAATCATGAACCCTTGGATGTTGCCATGGGTCGATATTATGCATTGTTACATCATTGCTCAGGCCATGGTTACACACAACGGGATCAACTCCACCATCTCGTAGATGGGCTAAGACATGAAACCAGGAGATCCATTGGAACATATGCCCAAGGGAGATTATCTGAACTTAGGTCCCATGAGGTTCATAGATTATTGGAGCAAGTAGCTAAGGAAGAAGGAGAGTTACACAAGAGAGAAAGCGTGGAGGAATACAACCGTGATCCTTCCCTCCGAAAGAGGGGAGTAAGATTTTGTGAGGAGGAGGATGAGTCACCACTTGAAGAGTTGGTGAGTAGGAAAACCTTGCTGCTTTAGAAATTAACAACAAAAGTGTCGACTAAGGTAAATCAAATGTGGGACTCCTTAGATAGTAGATTTGAAACCATTTTAAAAATCGTAGAGGAGTCTAAGGAGCGAAGTAGTGGCCATGATAAGAAAAATTTTGGTGACCGTTTGGGACGCGACCATCAACGAGTGTCCTCGAACAGGATTTAGGTGCCTGCTAGTCTCTGGCAACACCAAGGCCCAAATACCTCCAAATAAACTTAGTAGTTAATGTGAGTATGTGTGTGTGCTGTTGCGGCGTGCGGTTGTGTGAAATGAAATGATTGCGTTGCGTGTAAACTACAAATGACTTACTTTAAAGAGATTCAGCCAACTTTGCCAAGTACTGTGAGTTGTTGAGAGTTCCCATTTTGTTCAATTGCCTAGTCTACACAGTCCTTATAATACATACTTGTAACAAATAAAATTTTGCAAAAACATTTGAGCACAACTCTGCAAATCTATTCCTAATTTTCCCCAGAGAAAGAGATAGTTCCACAAGAAAACTAGAAATAGAGCAAGATTCGATGGAAATAGA
>MNCI01030106.1:36441-56910 GCA_015680685.1 Gnetum montanum | reverse complement strand
TATGAGTAGTAACTTATATATATATAATAATGTTTTAAAAAATAATGTTTTAAGACTTGGAATAATTAAAGGCAATTTTTTAAACCAAGGCTTCACACTATAGGTACCTCATTTAATGGTTATTATATCTATATATATGTATATATGTTGATTAATTTGTTAGATATTTTAACCACCCGATGCTTTCGTAAAGTTATAAACAAGTGGTAGTAATAAGATAATTTTACATACATCTTGGTGTAAATGTGAGTGAAAGCGGTAGAGTTAATGGCTAAAAATAATTCTTCTTCGTCTTCCCTGGTAAATCATGTAGATAATTAGCAACAGTTCCAAAACAGCAAGCATAATCGGCTGGTTCGTTTTCTCCTTTCTCTTATCTCTGCACAAAACCTGTAAGAACTGACACATGCTCTAACTAAGATCCAAAGTGCTGTTTCAACCAAAACCGTATGTTTGAACTACCACCGCACAATAAGACCCTGCAAAATCGTAACCAACTGCCACCGTGGGAGAAGGCTCTGCCGCTACATCCGGCATCGTTGTGGTGTTCAGTTGTTGAAGAGTGAGGGAAAAGGATTTTCTTAGAAGGAAGAAAGAAAATGATGAACAGTTCCCTGGAATTTGTTTTGTTCTGCCCCAAATTCGCTTAGGGCTTCCTACATTTTTTTTTGAAATTGGGGAACAAAAACAAGAACCCGAATTTCATTCCCTCCATGAATGTGTCTACACAGTTTTTAGAAATCGCGTTACAGAATCATCAATTACTTCTGCTAGAAATCCACGATCAGTTTAGACGTTCCCAGAACGTTACACAAGAAGCCAAGTTCCAAATTTTAGAGCTGCTACTCATGAGTGAGCATCCACCAAAACCATTCATCGGCAGCATCTATGAAAGCGAGGCTAAGATCTTTTCTTCAGAACTCGTGCTGGGATAAAGCACCGTCGCCATCGAAATCGCCCTCCCTGAGAATGGCCTGCAGATTAATGTCAGAAAGTGAATCCAGACCCAGAATTGTAGTATTTCTGTGCAGGCTCTCCAACGTTATCAGTCCCATCGTAGGCTTCGCCAAAAGCTCGAAACCCTTGCACATCTCTGCCATGAACTCCCTGGCCCCTAATTTCTCCACCATCACAGGCAAATAATCCTCGAACTCCATGGCTGGTTCAAACCCACCAAAAATCCTCCGCAACTTCACAAGAATTTCCTCTTCTCACAGAGCTCGATCTGAAATGCATCGGCAATTTTCACAGCAACAACAGAACGAAAATGGCAATGGTAGAGTGATGTCACTGAGTTGCAGATAATTGATTGAGGTGGAAGCGGTAGGAACAACCCCAAACCGACGACAAAGCAAAGTGACCATAATATTATTTCATTTACTTGTTTACGTAACTGGCTTTCATTAGTTAAATAAAATTGAATCATAAAATTCTGTGTTTCATCACCGCATAATAACTTACATGAACCTTTGGTAAGTTCAAGCATTATTCTTTTGAAATTCTTTCCAAATTATTTAAGGCAGAGCACAGGTGCTTTTGAACAAATATTGGTAGCCTGAAACACTGTTTTCTACCACCTTCTCCTCTTTTTCTTTACTAGTATCCAAGGATTTGCTAGTTATTCTATTTTTGTTTTCATTCATGCCATTTTTTCTTTCATTCATTCCATCTTTTCTTCCAATCAATCTGTTTCTTTCTTCTAAAAAAAAGATAGGAATCAATACCTTTTTAGATTACATCTTGCTATTTCAATATTTGTATTGAAATATTTTGGAAATCTCAATCATCTCATGTCTCTGTTCCATAAAATGGCTAAAATGTGCCAACAAAAAAGAAGAGGGATTTGGACCATGCACGTAGCAAAGGTAAGGGTAAAATAGCGATCACTGAAGAGGTTGTGGGTTCGAATACAAACAATGATGGTGGATGTGAGATCTGCCAATATGACCATCCTAAGGGATGTTGCCCAATAATCTCACATCTACAGGAGTCTGGGGTGTATGCACTCAACCCAAGACTTAACAAATGGCAAGCACCCCATTGGTTACCTTATCCCCAAGGTAACCAAAGGTAGTTCCACTAACCGTTAATGTATTATCCAAGTGGAACTCCACCACAACCTATTGAACAACACTAGCAGTGGCAATACCCACAGTCATGGGAGATGCAACTGCCAAGACAACAATACCATTATCGGCAACCGAATCCATATGGCTACTATGTGCAGTAGCCAATCTCTCCAAGGGACTCTATTGGTCACGTGACCCCACAACATCACTACCAAGCTCAGGAGTACTATAAGACTTCTTCTCCTGAGAGAGACACACCACATGCATATCATCCTCTGAATCTGTTCACCACTCTTACACTAATAGCTCCACTACCACCTACTCCAGCGATGCAAGGGGAACTCCCCACTCAACCATAGCAACGCAATGCTACAAGAGCAGTAAACCTTCAACCCGCTGTTGGTTTTGACAGTCGTACAAGGAGAAGACCTTTCTTCAAAACCAACAGTCTAAACAAGCTCTCTTCAAATCAACAATAGAGCTCAATGCACATGGTTATGTTAACACATACTGTCACTGACTAGAAAAAAGGTGGGCCACCTTCCCAGAAAATTCTCTGATCCTAGAAGTCCCTTAATCTACTCCAAGTCACTGGGAATGAACCATGTAAAGCTCTTCTTAACTCAGGTTCTGGAGCCAACTTGATATCACAAGAAATGTATAAATCCTAGAACCTGCCTCTACTAAAGGAGAGAAATATTTGCTTAGATCTAGCTAACTAGTCCATCACTATTCCCTTGGGATTGGTGGAGGACATAGTTACCACTATGTGTGGTTGGTCATACCCAGCTGATTTCCTAGTGATACAAGTCAACAATGACAAGGGGGACTTCCCAATAATAATGGGAAGGGCATGGCTAAGTACCGTGAACGCATGCCTAGGAATTTGCAATCTTTCCTTGAAAATATCTAAGGAAAACACTTATGGAAAGATCAAGAAGAAGAAGGTTCCATGCACCACATACAGTGATACAGAGGGTGATAGCGTATAGGAGCGTTCAACATCTCCTACATGCAACCGATGTGCCTAGGAAGTTAACATACAAAAGTGCCTATATGTAGCAACCACACAACAAGAGAACACCTAGTGGTTGATAGCTAATTGAGAGAGCGACCCACCAATATTCATGGAACTAACTAGGGGATTAACTTGCGCCCACGAAGAAAGCATAGATGCACTAGAGCAAGAGTGTCACCAACTTCCAACCCTTAATCTGAAACCACCAATCGAGGGAAGTTGGAAACTCTTTGAAAATCCAAATGAGTACCCCGATAGGAGAATACTAGTCTGTGTGCAACCGACCAACCCTTATCATGAACCTAGAATGGTCTATGCACATAGCACATTTGAGAGAGGATGATCTCGCTCACTATTTTGAATCTCTCCCTTCCAATTTAATCATGGGGGAGATGGCCACCTATGCTAACCATTTGAGGCCCTTAGTTCTTTTTAAATTTTTCTTTTACACATTTTTTGTTTTACAAATTTCTTTAACTTTTCTTGTTTTTGTTTTACAACATCGTTTATACTTTTTCATTTCTTTGTATGTTTGATTATTTTGTTTGATTCATCACATAATAAGTGCTCTGAAGATGGTATGAACTATATTCTATTGATTGCTAATGTTTGGTTTTTACCTTTAAGTTATGATGTTGATACTAAGGTATGGTTCTTTTGATATAACAGGCAATGAGTCCACATCATCCATACATCCATGAATTTCTATGGTCTCTCTTGGCTTGGAACTATACAGTCACTTTCCCAATAATAAGAACTATCAATCAATCAATGACTGGGTATTTCTCAAACTAAGGAAGGACTTAAGGATTGAAAAGGGTGTGACTTCAAAGGGATTTGATGCACTTGTGCTGCCCATTCTCTTAGGTGCTTGCATGTTTTCTTCTTGAGATTTTTTACTATTTCAACGTTGCTGCATTATTAGGAAGCTGAGAAAATAAAAATAATAAGTCTTTGCATGGTGTGATTCTCATGCAAAAATACCACAAAAAAATAGTGAGAATTCAAATCACACCCCTTAGACAAAATAATCATTTGGGCTACAAGCACTAGTTATGGAACTAAAATAAATATGTTCCCTCTAACTAAGGTCCTTCTCACTTCCTACTCTCTCCTCCTTTGTTTCGTCGAAATGGTGGTGGCTCTTTGGTGAAGGCATTCTTATTACTTCAAGTGGATGGATGGGCCAAATGTATTAATGCCAAGTCACTAATGTGGTTTTTTTGAGGCCAGATTTGGAATGGGATCTACAAAGTCACATTAACCATTAATACATAAGGGGCTATACACCACCTTATTCTTGAGATTCTTTTCCATCCTTCTTTCCCCATTTATCACCTCATTGCTGATTGTATTAGTAGTCCATATCTTAGTGGATGCATTGTTTTCTTTTTGGTAAAATCCTGTGGTTAATACTTTAACTCTTATTTCCAAATGACATTCCTAGAGCTTACGGACTCTTTGAATGTGGGATTGTCAAGGCATTAAGGGCATGAGCCTACTTTGGGGAGGACCCACTAGCATTCCTATTTGGTGCATCTGTTAACTTCTTTCCCTGAAACATTTCCTTAATCACTATTTATTTTGTTCATCTCCATCTTTAACATCCATTTTATTGGTGTGGCCATTGTTTATTTTTCTCCATCTTTCTTGTTCCTTTTCTTTTTCTTTTTTCTCCATTCTATTGCTACCGGAGGTTCACTCTCAGTCATGGGGGTCCTAGTCCAATTTTTTTGATTTTTTCTAACCCCTACACCTTGGGTAGTCACCAATATTATATCTCCAGATCTGTATTAGCCATATCACAACTCAACCAATGGACCTTACACTGAAGCAAGGTATCAATTACATTATGATTCATTTATCCTTGCTAATATCAGATTGTGTTGTGTGTGCAGATGGCAATCATACAACAATGGATTGGATCTAGAGGAAACACTTGGAATGGACTAGTGCTGAAGCAGTTATACAAGGAACAAGATTGATGGCGTGCTTATGGATGAATAGCGAAAGGTGCAATCTTGGCACTGGCAAGTAGACTTCTTCTTTTCTCTCTCTCTTCTCTTTTCTCTCTTAGTTGTCAAATAAAGTTGGATGTCAAATATGCATAGTGTTCACTCTTGTTGTCACAAACATAAAATTTTTCCATGTATTATAATGATGATCCATTCACATGTCACCTCATTCACCATTAGTTCCATTCAAGTCAATAATCCCATACCTTCCAAATATTTTATAGGGAACTCAAGGACAAGTTTTCATTCAGTCATGGAGGTATGATGGGACACGATATCGCAGCTCGGTGCCAGTTGTATAAATAAGAGGTAGTCGTTCCTTATTTCTCCATCTAGATCTAGACCCTTAGCGAAACTCTGGCAGTTTTACCATTCCAGAGATAGAATAATTTCCATGTGCCTGTAGTAGGAGTCTCAAAGTGAACAGATCTTTATTCAAGAAAATTGCACCTGAGCACACATTTGTGTATGGAAATAAAGATGAAATTTCTAATAAATCTTGTAGTGCATGGACTAGGCTAATTAGGATTTAATTAATGTTAAATGCTTAAATGCTTTCTTAGATAATTAATCTCTCTCAACCCTCAACTCCTAGTTAAGTGCATTCAGTACAACCGCTTCGAGCATGTGTGCTACGCTTGGTAACCCAGTAATGAATAGCATTTGGTAATCCCAGTAGCATTGCACTGGTCTAGGGTGTGTACAGCAAGTGGAAACAGATACTGATGCTAAGATGATTAGAGTTTAGTTAGTGAATGTTAGTTACTTAGTCTCTTCACCCTTTCCTCTCTTAGCATAGGTGATAAAAAGATAAAAGACATACAAATCATATACCTCAGACTTACTTAACTATACAACCATGATAATACAAGTAAGTCTGAGAAGACAATGATTGATTAACCTTAAGTGTTCCATAAGGTGCGTAATCACTTAGTCCTTGGAGATCAATCGGATCGTGTGTGTAACACTCGTATTCGTATGGTTGAGTGTAGGGGTACCTTGCCACTCATCACATGATATGACACCCAACAACGATATCGGATGTGCGATATCGTGGCTCCCATGTGGGCCTATAAATACACATGTAGGCACACAAGATAGAGAGTTTTAGGTTTTTTTCTTTTAGTTAGTTTTAGGAGTCAAATCTAGAGTAGAGTCTTTTTCTCATTTTTCCTCTCAACCCTTTCTCCCAGTGTATGCCCGTAGTGTGATGGTTGTAATTATACAACATCCTGTATTCGAGTGTGATGTACTTGGACATGAACATGACCAAAAATAAAGATCGAGATTACTTCATCATTACAGCATTCACTTAGTTTAATTATTTAATTATTATTATTATTTATTGCTTTCCTAGTTAACATCTCTTTATCCTAAACTCCTATTAAATGCGGAATGAGTACAACTTAATCATGAGCATTTTAGTGTGACTACTTGGTATCCTAGTAGCGTACCTAGGCCATTTGCTTGGTAATCCTAGTGGTAGTCATGCATGAGGTCCAAGATGTGTACAGATGATTAAGGAACGGATGCTCATCGCACTTAGGCTAGTTCAAGCTCTCTTCCCCTATCTCCTTTTAGCTTAGTTAAAGTTATTTTCCATTACCTTCAGGAGTAGCATTAGTTAGGAACATATCATACAACTCACTCTAGACTAAACCATACGTGACAAAGTAAATACTAGTCTAGGTGGGAAGATAGTGAACTGTGATCAGTGAGTAACAATCTAGATACCACAACTAGCCCGTCTATAGAGTTCAACCAGATCATGCGTGAAACACTCGTATTTGTATGGTTGAGTGTAGGGGTACCTCGCCACTCATCATTGGCACCGTTGCTGGGGACGGTGCTAGTTATTTAGATTACTTAGATCATATAAGATCATTGTAACAAAGTATTAACAATACATCTTTTAGGAAGAAATAATTGTAATTAAATCACACACAAATTTACAACCATGTCTCTCTCACAAGACTATGGTAACGCAACAACTAGTAAGGCAATTCATTGGAGAACCAACAAATTATATGATGATAAAGATGAAGTTTGGACTACCCAATCTAAAGTGGGTCTTTCCTATAAACATAAACGAAGACAACATCGTCCCAACTCACAAATGCATAACATACCTAGTGACAATGAACCCCTACTAGCCACTATAAGCTTAACACATATACAAGAGGTTGTTTGAATATCCCATAGGCATTGCAAGGAAAGTCGTCTACCCAGGCTTGACCTAAAAAACTTTCCTAAGTTTTCAGGAGGCTATGATTTAGATCCACAATATTATCTACAAGCCTTCCATGATGTCTGTGTGTGGAACCACATTGATAATGGATGGCAAAAACTTAAGCTCTTTCCTCTTACACTCGTTGGCCAAGCAAAAGTATGGTATAGGTTCTTAAAACCAAAATCAATCCAACGTTGGCCAAAAATGGTAGAAATATTTACTAAAAGATATCAGACTTATGCAAGAGTGTCAGCCTTGAGGAAACAAATCCAATAGTGGAGACAAGAACAACATGAACCCTTGGACATGGCCTTAGAAATATATTATGCATTACTAAATAATTTCCCAGGCCATCAGTTCTCTGAGGAAAGGCTAATGTACCACATTATTGATGGGCTCTGTAATGAAACAAGGGAAACCCTAGGGATTTATGCCTAAGGTCATCTATATTAGCTACAAACCCATCAACTCCAAGAGCTTATCAAACGGGTAGCAAGAGAAGAAGGAGAAATGACTAAATGGGAGAATGCTGAAAAATCTAAATGGGACCAAAATCTCACATCAACAAAGGTCCATAATCTAAAAGAGGAGAAATCAAATCACCTCAAGGATGTGGAATCATCTTTTGCCAATACTATAATCATTAGATGCAATTGAGGCAAAGATCAATAAGATGATGGAATGGATGCATAAAAAATGTGGAGAGTATGCCAACATTATTGAAGATAAAGTCATAACGAACCAAGAAGCAGGATGAAATACCTTTAGACAATCGGAAAGAAGGGTTGAAGAAAATAAGAGCTCAACTGCCAATCATATGTATCAATGCAAAATTTTCCTATACAATCACCCCAAAGGCCGATGTCCAATCTTGTCACATTTACAAGAGCATTGGGGAAGAGTGTTACATCCAGAGTTTGTATAGAGATACTATGTTCAATCATAGTGGCAAAAATCCCAGTCATGGGGGAGGGCACCCTTAAACTAGTTACACCCTTCATATCATCTAAACCTAAGTGCTTATCAAGTCCAACATCCTATTTCCCCAACGAGGTCAACATCCTCTATCTCACCACATGATTATTATTCTCCACAATACTATCAACCCATATCCTCTCCTACATAGCCACCATCTTGGATACCTTACACTTCTCCTCAATTTCAAAATTCTCATCCTTCACCTCCTTCTACATCACCACCAAGTGTCCCAAAAGGTTTTGCGCCACCGCACCAACCCACGAATGTTACTTGTGCTACTATTGTCAACAGCAGTGGGAATCCTCCACAGCATCATAGGCGTCCCTTCTTTAGACATGATCGTAAGAAGGAACAACACACTTCTAAGCCAACTGCACCTTCCAACCCAGCATGAGTCCAACATTGTGGTGCAACTCCCTTTTCAAACCCAATGCCTCATGTTACCTTATTAGGACCACCACTCAATACTCCAACAACCATGCGGCCCAATGAATATAGCCACATGGGGAGACATGTTGATCCTTGCATACCATCTTACAGTCACAAGTACCATAGTGGGTCAACTCCTTATAAATTAACCACATCTTATAACTTGCCCCATTATGTCAACTCTAATCAAGTGTGTGAACCCCAATGGGGTAAGTATGATCGAGTCCCAACATTTTCAACATGCAAGGATTCCAATTCTTCATTTATTAATCCTAGATATGCTCAACTATTTAGTTATGGGGGATACCCCCCATTCTAATAACAAGCAGGATTAATAAATATTTTTCTTTTTCTTTGATTTTGAAATTTTTGTTTTTTAGTTTTTCACTTTTCAACTTATTGTTTGATCTTTTTTCCTTTTTGCCTTTTTACCTTTTTATGAGTAATCTCATCAAGGAATAAAACACTCATGTGAACCATTCATTAAGGTGTTGTTTTATGCTATCAAGTCTCAAGTGACTAATTATTTGAACAGCGAGCCCACAACATTCATCCATTCTATTAACAAGAGGTTCTACCTTAGATACAATGATATTATTAATCATTAAAACTTAAAGTAACCTTGTGTTATTGTGTCCAAAACGAAGAAGGATGGACCAAGAAGGAATGGTTAGGATGTGACATCAAGGGGACTTGTGGATTCTCTTTGGTGACATCTATAGGGGTTATCATGCAGCTTGGTCATACTAAGATCCTTGTAGATCTAACAACAAATGGAAGTAAGAGTAATCCAAAGGCACTCAACCAGAAAATAATAATAATGCTAATCTAGGGGGTCCCATTGTAAAGACATGCACCAATGCCTAAAGGTAGGTGGCTTCTCTGGATAAAGCAATACATAAAAGAAAAAAAATAAGTGCCACAAGAAAAATCACTCCTCCCTTGAATGAAATGCCAAGTGATCGTACACCTTGCTATCATGGTGTTCTTATGGTTGTCCATCATTGGATGAAGTAATGTGATGTCACTGATTAAAGGAATGGACTTGGTTCTAATTTTAGAGTGACAAGTTAATGACATATTAATCATGTCTTACACGTAGGATTCAGTGTGCCCTGGGTCAGTTACCTCATGTCCTGATCTCTGCAATCCCTTCGACAATTCACCTCACCTCGCTATTTGTGTAATTATGACTTGTGACTCGGGTAGCATGGAATTCATCTCTCATTGTGGTGATATCTACATGTGTGTGTTTTGTGAAATGGGTGTGGATTACATTTAACCCTTCTAGTGCCTACAGACATTTCAAGGTGTGGTTATGCAAGGGCATTATAGGTTGGAACCTGCTTTGGGGAGGACCCACTTGCGCAACCTTTGTAATTTACACTTATAACACATCTCCCACACATCATTCAATACCCTCTACATATTACCAACGTTCTTCTTTCCCTTATTATCCTTTCAATTCAAAAGTTCCTATGAGCTAACACATGCACTTTTTCCCCTACTCTTTATGATTCTCATTGACATATTCNTGATATATTTTACACCACTATACTCTTTGTGCCTTCAGGACTAATTTGTATTACCCTGGACCCCTTTGCATTAACATACACGTCCTCAATTTATACCTTAGAGTTTCAAAAAATTTAAAAATTTAATTAAAATTTGGTAACTTTTACAAATACCCCATTTTCGATAAGACACGATATTGGGTCCTCGATATCAAGTCCGACGCAATATCAGGTCCCTGTTGGCAGGTACATGATATTGCATCCTTAAATTATATATATACATGGGCCCCTTATGCCTATGAACATCATTTACAACTATTCACATGGGGGAAGTTTTTCAAATTTTCTTCTACAACTTGCAATTGCACATCTCTTGCTTCGCTCATTATAACTTGCTTGTTGGTGCTCCAATTTTCATTTCGGCTAAACCTACTTGAACCCGAAGTGTTCAGCATAGTCATGGGGGAGGGGCACATGCCAAATTGCACATAAATTTTTTTGAAATTCTTCATTTCCTGAAGGACACTGTCAAGGGTAATTAGTTATAAAAATAATAATAAACATGTTCCAAAAATAATTACATCTCCTTATCTATACTAGGAATTAAACTTTGAAACCACCTAAGCAAAGTGGACCAAATATACAAATATTTTGGGTACATTTCCATAAAAACTCCTAATCTTAAAATCACATGAAAACAAAACAAACTCATTAAGACAAGAAGTAAGTAATAACTTAACTTGGGTAAACAACCTTATGAATGCTTGGCCCATGTGATTGCAAATGGCCCCAAAGCATAGACAACAAGAAGGTCCCTCTCAAGGTGTGTTTAAGCAACCCAGGAGAGGTAAAGGATAGGTGCCTGCCAAACAACACACAGAGCAGGAGGAGCACTCATTCAGTATCCATCAAGAAGACCCTGCTACTATACAACCAAGATAGGTAGAAGGTGGAGCTACTATAGCACATGAATTGGGACAAGATCTCACGTTGCCTTTGGAATGTGTCCAAGCCATCCGTGAAAGGTTAACATTAGCTGCAGTAATCATGGAATTTGATTTCAAACCTTTCACGGAATATGCTCCCAAGGCCATTAGGAACCACCTCAAAGGATCCTCATTATGGCCTATCTTCTCCGAAAGTGGTGCCTGGTACTTAGGAGAAACGTACCAATTCTGGCACAATAAAGAAGAAGACACCATAGTTAACATTTGTGGTGTGTCTATTGATTTCTCTATCGAAGCCATTTCAGAAGTGTTAAACCTTTTGAATACAGGGCCAAAGGTTGCTCGCTTATCCACTCACTCTGATGCTGATGCGTGTAAGGTTTGGTTAGACACGGCGTACGGTAAAGAAGATAAGACCTATGGAGAGTTGACGTTGGAAGAGAGAATTTACTTCAAAATTGGAACTTATCACATCTTCCCCACAAAAGGAAAAAATAGAATTTCAACATTTGCAGCAAGAGGAAGTGCAGCATTGATGGGAAAGTTTAATGCTAACCTACCTCATCTATATTTCATGGAGATCTTAAGGTGGTTCGAAGAATGTAAGATAGGGAAGTTCGTGTTGCTATTCCCTTGTCTCATTAGGAAGTTGTGCAAGCATGCTAGTATTCGAGAATACACTAATGATGTCCCCAGGAAAGCCCAAAATGCTTCGTACGCTAAACTATTAAAGCCACCAGCTGCAAGGAAGATTGCTAGTGAGATGCTGGGACCAGAACAAGAGCAAGAATAGATGGTGGGGCCCATTACAACTCAACTCGTAGGGCCTAGCCAACCTCCAAGCACAAGACCCAACCAATAGTAAGAAGAAAGGCCTAGCACGAGCCGACGAGACCAACCACTACCACCATCGCAGGACTACTGACCATTGATGAGCCATCTTAGGGCCATTGCTAAGACGGTCAGTTGGGAAAGTCATGATGATGCAAATATCTTCCACGTCATCGATGATACTATACAGCCCACTGTCTCTATAGATTGTGCATGGGGTGAGGTGTCCATTCAAACAAGAGGAGGGGAGAGTTATTGGTCACAACAGATTTTAGGAAATACTACATCCTTTTAGGTGTAACTAGAGACTAGTGAAGGGGCCACAGTGGTGGTCATATAGCACTAGGGTGCAGTAAGAGCCGCATAGGTGGTCACAGACCACATCAAAGAATCTTTTAACATCCCTGTTGTGCCACCAGTAGATTTCACAAGAGCATGGGATGTTCAAACTCTTGCCAGTCCTTCAATGACTCCTGCAGAGCATGAGGACATGCTTGATCAATTGCTACAAATAGGAGGCAATGGAGGAGGTACGTGCTATTCATTGGAAGACAACAATTGAAATAAGTGCATGGAAAAAAGAGGCCAAGCGGCATGAAAAGTTACAAGAGCAGTATCAAGACTAGGTGGGAATGTACAAACAAATCATCAAGAAGGAGATCCATATGGCCAAGGCCCACATCAATGCTTTTAGTGCTCCACACACTAATTGGTGGGCCATATTGGACACATGCATTTGTCCATCATGCAGAACTAAAAATTTGAGACCTGTAGATCCAAAATCCCATAGAGTACATGGAGTTGGCAAATCTATAGTATGCCAACCTAGCCATGTTGACAGCAAGGCACTCAAAGACAGAGCTCGAGAAGCAAGTAGCTACCACCTATTCTAAGTATGAAGCAAAATTTATAGAACACAAGAAAATATTGCAGAAGCTAGAAGTTGCAAATTCTAAATTGGAGGTGGTTAAATTAAGCTACCAAGGCCAAAAAGATGTCGCAACGAACTTGGCTCAATAGCTTACAAATTTTTAAGAATACAGGGATAAAGCAAAAGCCTACGAGAAGGAACAACACCTATATGCGGCCTGGTACGTCAAGGCAAATAAAATGTTTCCGCAACTACCATGTCCATGGGAGGTGCCGACTCCATCAAACATTGGAGCATTAGCATGGATGGCATAGGACCCCTGAACTGAAGAGGAGAAACTCCAGGCACTACTTCAACGTCATCAAATTCCAACACCTGGAGCGCAAGAAAAGGTGAAGCAACCCATGGAGGAGCCACTGCCACCAGCAACCACATGAGTTCCACCCAATTTTGTAATTTTGGAAATTTTGCATTTTTGTGTTGTGTCTAAATTTTGTTCCATTGAGTTCTCCACTACGGCATGAGTAGATCCCCTATCAATTAATAATCCCATACCTATCCACTTTGTAATCAATGGGGCTTGTTCTCATTTTGACTCAAGGATGAGTTTTCATTTAGTCGTGGGGGTATGATGAATCATGATTCATCTAGTTGTGATATCAGACCCACAATATCAAATACTCGATATTGGGTACGTGATATCGCACCCAACAATGATATCGGATGTGCGATATCATGGTTTCCACGTGGGCCTATAAATACACATGTAGGCACACGAGATAGAGAGTTTTAAGTTTTTTGCTTTTATTCAATTTTAGGAGTCAATTCTAGAGTAGAGTCTTTTTGTCATTTTTCTTCTCAACCCTTTCACCTAGTGTATGCCCGCAACGTGATGGTTGTAGTTGTACGACATCCTTTATTGAAGTGTGACGTACTTGGACATGCACATGACCAAAAATAAGGATTGAAATTACTTCATCATTACAGCATTTACTTAGTTTAATTATTTAATTGTTATTATTATTTATTACTTTCGTAGTTAACATCTCTTTACCCTAAACTCCTATTAAACACAGAATGAGTACGACTTAATCATGAGCATTTAAGTGTGACTACTTGGTATCCTAGTAGCATACCTAGGCCATGTGCTTAGTAATCCCAGTGGTAGTTGTGCATGAGGTCCAAGATGTGTATAGATGATTAAGGAATAGATGCTCATCGCACTTAGGCTAGTTTAGACTCTCTTCCCCTATCTCCTCTTAGCTTAGTTAAAGTTATTTTCCATTACCGTCAGTAGTAGCATTAGTTAGGAACATATCAGACACCTCACTTTGGACTAAACCATACATGACAAAGTAAATACTAGTCCACGTGGGAAGACAGCGAACTGCGATTAGTGAGTAACGATCTAGATACCACAACTAGCCTGTCTGTTGAGTTTGACTAGATCATGCGTGAAACGCTCATATTCGTATGGTTGAGTGTAGGGGTACCTCACGACTCATCAGTATGTTATGCTCAAAGTAGTTGTACTCATGTGTTTAATCTATTTAACTTAATTAGTTAAGTAATTAAAGTCTTACTTATCTTAATTAATTATGTAATTAATGAAAATAGTAAATGCAGAAATAAATCGTTAATCTATTCCAAGTGCTACAAAGTTTGATCAAAATGCTCATCTTTATTATCGTTCACACTGGTGTGCTTAGGTACATCAGTGCACAAAAAAGATCTGTACACTTTCTGACTCCTGTTGCAAGCACTCAGAAAAATGTTCTAACTTTTAAATGACAAAACTATAAGAGCTTAGCTACAAATATGATATGTCCTTTCATAAACATGGTAGATGAGCATGTATTTATAGACTTTATTGTGGAGTTGCATTGGCGAGGATCCCATAAATGTAGTAAATGCTACGTCGACATGGTCTTGTTGATGAGGCCATGTTGATGGGTATCCATCGATGCGACACTTTGATGCTTCATCATACCCCCATGATTAAATGAAAACTCGTCTTCAAGTTCCTTTAAAAAATTGGAAAGGTATGGGATTATTTATTGGCTCTTTAATGTAAAAAACTAACATAACAAGACTAAGTGCCCAAGTGTATAGATTGACATCATTGCAAAAAATTGTGGTGTTCATGACACAAAATTAAACACCAAGACATCAAAAAATTAAACACCAAGACAAAATTAAACACCAAGATCAAATAGTCCTAGGCGGTGGAGGCTCTTGAGGTTCTAAAGGACCTTTACTAGGTTCAAGCACATGTGATGGTTGAGATGGATATGGCTGTCTTGTTATGGCTACTACCTCCAGTGGAAGGTGAAAGGCATCTTGTAATACCTTCATCTTCTCCTCCTTGCTCTAGGGATCATAAATAGTATAGGTGACATCATTAATGTGGGTTGAAATGGGGATATCCCATAGACAGGGTGTTATTGGGAATAGCTCCTTGATGTTGACAAACTAAGCAACAAATTGTTTGTGTTTGACATTGAATACCTTGACTATGTTTTGTAGCTCATGGTAGTTATTCATTCTATTGGCTAGGCTCTCAGTAGTAGATCTCTGATCAATATATTTACCCTTGAGAACCTTGAGTTCAACATTTGCTTCTACAAGCTTTTTCTTGGTGTCCTTATGGTGTTTAACTTAGCCTTGTACAACAAGTATGAGCTGGTCACCTGCTTTTCCAATTCCAATTGCAACCGTTCAACAGTTAACATAGCTTGGTTTGTGTACTAGAGATTGACAAGCTCCATATATTCAATCATTTCTCTATATACAACTCCTTTAGGTGAATTTCTATTTTATTGTACTGGTCAATCCCATCAATGGTGGGCTTCTATAATTCACATCCTTGTTGGAGTTGCTGAAGGGTCTCGTTCACCTTTGCCTTCACTACTTGAATATGTTTCTCATTTGCTTCTTTCTCTAGGCTAACTTTGTCTCTGTAGTAATCCTTAACTCTTTCGAATTTGAGAACCTTTGCTTTCTAGGCAAATACCTTTCTTATAGTCTTTTGGCGAAGGGCACAAACCTCATTTATGAAGAGGTTTATGTTTTTAGCTATGAATCTCCTTAACTTTGTGTTTTCTCTAGCTAGTTGCTCCTATTATTGATGGATACAATCAATCAATTGTTGTTTATGCACATCAACGTTTCGCAAGCAATGGTTTTATACAATTAGTTGTACATTCAATTGGCTAGTTAGATCCAAGGCCTTCTAAATCTTATGTTGGATAGCCTGTACTAGGGATTGGTAGAACACTGTAGTCTCCATCACATCCTCAACCCCTTTCAGCTTGATGTGAAGCTATTTAAGGGTTTCATCTCTTGTTAATAATAGGTTGAGAAATGTAGGGTCAATAATCTAGCCTCTCAATTCAACAACCTCTATAGCCAAGCATTCATTCAACTCCTTAACTATTTCAAGTTTTCCCTCCAATATAATATTTTCCACGTTAACTCTAGTAGCTTTGATTGGGTTGCAATGATATTACCTGGAAGGTCAAAGACATTTGAAAGTGATTTCTTGGTTCCTACTAGTTAGTCCAACAATTTTTCATGTTGTGCTATGCTCAATCTTCTACTCATGGTCCCTATGGATGTATGCATATCTTCAAGTGCAATGACATCTAGTATAGACACCATAAGTGCATTCAGGGTTTCGATGATTCTATCAACAACCATCTTAACTACTATTTCTTATTCCTGGTGCTACATCACCAATATTGTTGCCCCCTTTTCCTCCTCCAAGTGCATTGAGAATGTTGTGGTATTCCTAGAAATTTTTCGGAGTTGCTATTATTCTAAGAGAGATACCATTATCTCTCTAGTACTAGGATTCGACCTTGCAAACAACTATGTTTGTTGGGGTGAGAAAATGCATCCACCTTTCCCAATCAACTTGACTATTTGAGCCACCTCATTCAGGTGACTTATCATTGGCTAGTACATAGATGGATCTCCATCACTCATGCCTAGGTATTGCTCATGCTCACTCAAGATCCATTCTCAGTACTCATGCAATTGTTAGAATGTTACAGTGATGTCTAACATAATTTTCTAAGTGGCAGGTGGAGGTCATGGCTATTGCTCCTCTTCTTGGATCATTATTGCAAGGTTAAAGAATGGAGTGATTTAGATAAATGTTTAGGAAGTTATCAACTCCAAAAATTTGAAAAACTCCCTTGGAATTTGCAAAAATGTGGAAATTTCTAAGGGGGGTCATGCATATTTATAGTATTTTTTCACTACATTGATGGGGCTACATATATGGGGCCTTGTATATGCATGGGCTCCATCAATAGGGCCTCGTTTATGGGGTTCATAAACAAAATTTTTAAACTTGAATATTTTGAAAAATACAAGGAATTTTTGAATGAATTTGGGGTCTATGGAGTCCTAGAAAAGCCAAGAAGATGATGAAATCATTGAATAGGGCCTTTGAAAGATCAAAAATTTAAAAATTTTATGAAGAATGTGTGAATTAAAGAAAATATGTCAAGGAGCACATAGTCGGATGCAAAAGTTGGATGCACAAAATATTCTAATTGCAATAATGCCTAAGGATAAGGTGCTTGATGAATCCAACCAAGAGATATGCAAGTGGGTTCACCCCATAGTAGGTACATGCCCTATTTTCCCTTACATAACCTCAACCTTAAGAGTCCATGGGCCCTATAGGTGATTAATGGTTGATGAAAGTTAAGGACCAAAATCTAGAAGATTCTACCAAAGAATTCAAGTATTTCAAACAAAGACATAGAACAAGAACATTGACACTGACAATGAGGTGAGTTATGGGTAGTATGGATGGATGATGGAGAAGGTGGAATGAAATTCCAAATTGAGGTCATAAGAAGTACCTTGTGGATTTGTGATTAAATAACTTGAGAAGATCCATCCTTAGTTTGGACCAAATCCAACCATTATTAGTGACTTCACATTACCACTCCAAGACAAATCCATCCCCTTGAGACACAAGAATGCTTCCACAAAATAGCCACCATTCCTTAAAGAGAAGAAAATAGAAGTAGGAAGTAAGAGAGGACCTTAGTTAGAGGCGACCTTTAGGCATGGATAACATGTCTTTCTAGTTCCATAACTAATGCTTGTAGCTCATTTTTTTGTTTAAGGGGTGTGCTTTGAATTCCCATCATATATATACATATATATATTAATGAGTGGTGAGGTACCCCTACACTCAACCATACGAAACGAGTGTAGCATGTGCAATCCGGTCGAACTCCACAGACTAAATGCCTAAACGCCCCATGGAACACTTGGGGTTAATCATTCATTGTCTTCCCAGACTTACTTGTTGTTGTCATGGTGTATGGTTAAGTAAGTCCAAGGTATATGATTTTTTTGGTCTTTTCTGGTTTATCTCCTATGCTAAAGGGTGAAGGGTTGAGAGAACTAACTACTCTAACTAAGGACCTAAGTCTAAATTAAATACCATTAGCATCTGTTCCCACTTACCGTACACACCCTAAACTATGCAACTATGGCTACGAAATGCTAATCATTACTGGGATCACCACATGTAACGCACGTGCTCAAAGTGGTCATACTGAGGCACTTAACTAGCCTAAGTGTGATAAGCAGTCGATTCCTTGACTAGCCATACACACTTGTAGGTGTGCATAGCCAAGTCGTACTTATCCCACGTTCTAGGAGTGAAGGGTGAGAGGTCCTAACTAGCCTAAGTGCGATGAGCAGCCAATTCCTTGACTAGCTGTACACACTGGGACTACCACTAGGATTACCAAGCATAGATCCTGGAATACGCTACTGGGTTACCAAGTAGTCTCAATGCTCGTAATCAAGTTGTACTCATACCGCATTCGACGAGCAGCTAATTCCTTGACTAGCCGTTGAAACACCACAAAAATCTTCTAAGTGTTGTACTAGCGTACACGCCCCAGCGTTCACGCCCAGCATACACGCCCCAGCGTTCACGCCCAGCGTCTACGCCCCAGCGTCTACGCCCAGCGTTCACGCCCAGCGTTCACGCCCGGCGTACATGCCCCAGCGTTCACGCCCGGCGTTCACGCCCGGCGTACACGCCCCAGCGTTCACGCCCAGTGTTCACACCCAGCGTCTACGCCCAGCGTTCACGCCCAGTGTTCTACGCCCGGCTTCTCGGCATACACGCTCGACGACAGGATTTCCAATGGCAGCATGAAGATTACACCAAAGAGCAAGGATTGAAGCAAGTGGACATCCGTCGGTCTCTACGCCCGGCGTATACGCCCAGCGTGTACGCCCAGCATACACGCTAGCTCGAAAATGCTTTCGCTCAGCGTATACGCCCAGCGTGTACGCTCAGCGTACACGCCAGCTTGTAATGTATACGCCCAGCGTGTACCGAGTTTCTAAATTGTAACGCCCGGTCTGTACGCCACGTGTCTCCCCATCCGCTTTTCCCGGTAACCCTACCCCTATAAATAGCCCAGTTTTCCACGTACGCGAGACCGCGAAAATTTATCAGAGAGCCGACCCAGAGCAATTACGCTGCTGAAACCCTCCACTCCCACGCTGTACGCTGCACGCCGCACGCTGCACGCTGCACGCTCCATGTTGTACGCTGCATGCTGAACACAGTTCACGCCTCGCCCACCGTGTCCGCCAGCTGCATCCTTCCGTTCACCGGGGCTTTACGTCCGCCTTGTGTCTCCCACACAACTGCGTTAGACCGGTGCACAAAACTTTAATTCCATAATTTATTGTTTACACTTACAGGAAGTTCTTCTTATAGTTTTACGTTAATTTCGCCCGCGCTTTGTTTACGACTGTTTACGTTCGCGTCCTGCACTCGGGCCGTATACGAAAACGACCACCGTTTACGCTCGCTGCATGTACTTTCTCAGTTTTACGTCAATTTGGCCCACTCCTCGGCCACACCCGTTTGCATTCTCGCTCCGTCACCGTTTGTATACACCCACTGTTCACGCCGTTTGCCTGCTCACGCCCTACATCCGTCCACTGTTTACGCTGTCACGCCTGCACGCTCACGCTGTGTACATTTCACTGTTCACGCTGTCACGCCTGTACGCTCACGCTGTGCACATTTCAGTTTACGCTGTCACACTCACGCGCTCACGCTGTAGTCACTTCTGTTCACGCTGTTTACGCCGTGCACGCCCGATCCGTTGCTCACGCCTTGTTTACGTATAACCCAGCGTATAACGCTTTGGCGGCGTTTGGGGAAGTCCTCGTTTGATCCGCGTGCGGACCATTTGAGGCACTCTGCCTTCGTCCTTTCCAGCTTGCCCTCAAGCGGAGGCGGGGTCAACTGTGCGCGCCCGCATCTTTTTCGGTGTTCGTCACGTTCCAGCTTTGCACCGACGATTTCGGTCGGCACAGTTTTTGGCGCTAGAAGGAGGGCCTTCGTCCAAAGACTGCACGTTTATCAGCGTCTACGCTTGTCAGCGTGTACGCTGCCCTGCTTAAAATCGATGTTTACGCCAGCAACCCCTCAACGTATACGCTACCCTAAACCCTAGCGTGTACGCTACGCACTTACGTACGAGCAACGTATACGCTGATCATT
>MNCI01030106.1:0-20809 GCA_015680685.1 Gnetum montanum | reverse complement strand
TTTTACGTTAATTTCGCCCGCGCTTTGTTTACGACTGTTTACGTTCGCGTCCTGCACTCGGGCCGTATACGAAAACGACCACCGTTTACGCTCGCTGCATGTACTTTCTCAGTTTTACGTCAATTTGGCCCACTCCTCGGCCACACCCGTTTGCATTCTCGCTCCGTCACCGTTTGTATACACCCACTGTTCACGCCGTTTGCCTGCTCACGCCCTACATCCGTCCACTGTTTACGCTGTCACGCCTGCACGCTCACGCTGTGTACATTTCACTGTTCACGCTGTCACGCCTGTACGCTCACGCTGTGCACATTTCAGTTTACGCTGTCACACTCACGCGCTCACGCTGTAGTCACTTCTGTTTACGCTGTTTACGCCGTGCACGCCCGATCCGTTGCTCACGCCTTGTTTACGTATAACCCAGCGTATAACGCTTCGGCGGCGTTTGGGGAAGTCCTCGTTTGATCCACGTGCGGACCATTTGAGGCACTCTGCCTTCGTCCTTTCCAGCTTGTGCTCAAGCGGAGGCGGGGTCAACTGTGCGCGCCCACATCTCTTTCGGTGTTCGTCACGTTCCAGCCTTGCACCGACGATTTCGGTCGGCACAGCCGTACACATCCTTAGATGCTCATAATCAAGTCGTACTCATACCACATTCTAGGAAAGCAATAAATAACAATAAATAAAATCCTATCCGTGCACTACAAGGTTTATCCAATCAAGTTTATCTTTATTGTTGTACACAACTTACGTTCAGGTACAAAGTTGCTCGAATAAAGAGTTGTTCACTCTAGGACTCCTACTGCAGGCACATGGGAAATTAATCTAACTCTAGAGTGATCAAACTACCAGAGCTTCACTACTTCTAACCCAGATGGGAAATGAGGGGAGTGCCGCCTCTTATTTATAGATTTGGCGATAGATCGCGATATCGCATACGCGATATCGTAGGGGACGATACAATATCGCGTACGCAATATCGCGGCTTATGCATCTTGTGTCTCATCATACCCCCATGACTGAATGAAAACTCATCCTCAAGTTCCTTACAATAATATTGGGAAGGTATGGAATTATTGAGGGGAATGGAACTAATGGGATGACATGTGAACGGATCATTATTACAAGACTTGACAAAACTAGTGTTCATGACAACAAGGGTGAACACCTTATGACAATGACATCAAGCCTTTGTTGGTAGCTTCAGAGAAAGAGAGAGATAGAAAGAAGTGTTACTGCTGCCAACGCCAAGATTGTGCTTTTCGTTGTCCATCCATAAGCGTGCCATCGATCTTGCTCCTTGCATAGCTGCTTTAGCGCTGCTCCATTCCAAGTATTTTGCTCTAGCTCCAGATCCAATCTGTTGTTTGCATGATCGCCATCTGCACACACAACACAATCATATATTAGCAAGGGTAATTGAATCATTAAGTAATTAATACCTTGCTTCAGTGTAGGTCCATTGGCTAGGTTGTGGTATGGCTAATATGGATCGAGAGATGTAGTAATGATGACTACCGAAGGTGTAGGGGTTAGGAAGAAAATCAAAAATTTTGGGGCTAGGAGAAAATTGAAAAAAGTGGGCCCCATACCCCCATGACTAACCGCGAACCTCTGGTAGCATTAGAATGGAGAAAGAAAAGGAATAAGAAAGATAGATAAAAAAAAGAACAACTGAAAACATCAGTGAAATGGATGTCAAGATGGAAATGAACAAAATAATAATTAATTGCAAAATGTTAAGGGAAAGAAGTTAACTAAGGCTCCAAATAGGAATGTCAGTGGGTCCTCCCCAAAGTAGGCTCATGCCGGTNTGCCCTTGAAATGCTGCAACAAAGATGCCTGTATGTAGCAAACACACAAGAAGTAGTAGACACCCTGTGGTTGACAGCTACTTGTAGAAGTAGAAAAACATGCATGGAACGAACTGAGAAAACTCATGCTAACAATGAAAGCATATATACATTGGAACATGAGTGTCGCCAACTTCCACCCCTAAATCTAAGATCATCAATTGGGAGAATATGGGCACTTCTTAGAAATTCAAATAGATGCTCATTATTTCAGATCTCTCCCTTACAACTCAATCATGGGGGAGATGGCCACCTATGCTGATCATATGGGGCCCTCAGTTCTTTTAAGTTTTGGTTTTACAACGTTTTTATCTTACACATTTTTGTTTTACAAATTTCTTTAACTTTTCTAATTTTTGTTTTACAACTTTCTTTAACTTTTCTAATTTTTGTTTTACAAATTTCTTTAACTTTTTTAGTTTTTGTTTTACATCATTATTATACTTTTCCATTTTTTGTGTGAGTGTGCNCCGAACACTTATTATGGGACAAACTTACATGGTGGATACACACGCACACTCACACAAAAAATGGAAAAGTATAATAATGATGTAAAACAAAAACTAAAAAAGTTAAAGAAATTTGTAAAACAAAAATTAGAAAAGTTAAAGAAAGTTGTAAAACAAAAATTAGAAAAGTTAAAGAAATTTGTAAAACAAAAATGTGTAAGATAAAAACGTTGTAAAACCAAAACTTAAAAGAACTGAGGGCCCCATATGATCAGCATAGGTGGCCATCTCCCCCATGATTGAGTTGTAAGGGAGAGATCTGAAATAATGAGCATCTATTTGAATTTCTAAGAAGTGCCCATATTCTCCCAATTGATGATCTTAGATTTAGGGGTGGAAGTTGGCGACACTCATGTTCCAATGTATATATGCTTTCATTGTTAGCATGAGTTTTCTCAGTTCGTTCCATGCATGTTTTTCTACTTCTACAAGTAGCTGTCAACCACAGGGTGTCTACTACTTCTTGTGTGTTTGCTACATACAGGCATCTTTGTTGCAGCATTTCAAGGGCACACCTACTACATGGAGAAGATGAGCATCCCTCCATGTCATCACCTGATGAATCATTGTATGTGATGCATGGAACTTTCCTCTTCTTGATCTTTCCACATATGTTTATCTTAGAGATTTCCAAGGAAAGATCACGGATCCTAAGGCATGCATCTACTGTGCTTAGCCATGCCCTTCCCATTATAATTGGGAAGTCCCTTTCATTGTTGTTCACTTCAATCACCAAAAAATTAGCTGGATAGGACCAACCACACATAGTGGTAATAATGTCCTCCACCAATCCCAAAGGAATAATGATGGACTGGTCTACCAGCTCTAGTTGAATGTTTCTCTTCTTAAGTTGGGGTAGGTTACATGCGTGATACATCTTTCTAGAAATTAAGTTGACTCCGGAACCTGAGTTAAGAAGAGCCCTATGTGGTTCATTTCTAGCGATCTGTAGATAGATTAAGGGACTCCCAGGGTCAGTTAGTTTCCTGGGAAGGTGGCCTACCTTGATCCAGTCAGTTACGATATGCGTTAACATAACCGTATGCGTTATGCCCTGTTGGATTGAAGGGTGCTCTGAAGTGTTAGATGGTGGAGGTGTGTACATGGCCTCAACTGCTTGTTGTTGCGAGAGTTTGTTTGGGCTTTTGGTTCTGAAGTAAGATCTTCTCTTTTTACAGTTGTCAGAACCAGTAGCAGGTTGGATATTTACAGCTCTCGCAGCATGACGTTGCTGCGGTTGAGGAAGAAGTTTCCCTTGCATTGTTGGAGCAGGAGGTGTTACAGGAACTACTTGTGGTGGAAGAGGTGTGGATGGACTAGGAGGATGGTGTGGGTATGGAGTGTCTCTCGGAGGAGAAGGAGTCCTTCTGAAGTACTCCTAAGCTTGGTAGTGACAATTGGGGGTTGCGTGACCCATAGAGTCACTTGGAGAAATCAGCTGTTGCACATAATATCCATAAGGCTCAGGCTGCCAGTAAGGGTACTGTTGTTTCGGCGATGGCATCCCCCATGACTGTGGGTATTGTCATTGTTGATGGTATCCGATGGGCTGAGGTGGAGTTCCACTTGGATAATACGTTAGTGGTTGGTGGAACTGCCTTGGGTTACCTTGTGGATAAGGTAACCTTCAGGGTGTTTGTCGTTGATTGAGTCTTGGGTTTAGTGCATACACCCCAGACTCCTGTAGATGTGAGATAATAGGACAACATCCCTTAGGACGGTCATAGTAGCAGACCTCACATCCACCATCATCGTCTGTGTCAAAATCTACAGCCACATCGGAGTTAGTGATTTTTCCCTTACCCTTGTTATGTGCAAGGCTTAAATCTCTCCACTTTTTCTTACCTTTGTCACTACTTGTTCTACCTTAGACTCTTCTACAATTTTCAAGATTGTTTCAATTCTTGAGTCAAAGGAATCCCACATTTGGTCTACTTTTGCCGATACCTCAGTTGTTAATTTTTGGATTGGAAAAGTTTTCCGATTCACCAACTCTTTGATTGGTGACTCATCCTCTTCATCACAAAATTTCACTCCCTTCTTTCGAAGGGAGGGATCACGGTTGTACTCTTTTGCACTTTCCCTTTTTCGTAGCTCACCTTCTTCGTTTGCTACTTGCTCCAATAAGCTTTGCACTTCATGGGCTCTAAGTTGTGACAGCCTCCCTTGGGCATAAGTTCCAAGGGTTCATCTCATTTCATGCCTTATCCCATCCATGATGTGGTGCAGTTGATCCCGCTGTGCGTACCCATGGCCCGGGCAACAATGTAACAATGTGTAGTTGCAGGCCATGGCAGCATCCAAGCGTTCGTGATGACCTTTCTTCCAGCCTTGGATCTGCTTACGCAAATTGGACAATAAATAAAATCCTATTCATGCATTTCAAGGTTTATCCAATCAAGTTCATCTTTATTACCGTACACAACTTGCGTTCAGGTACAAAGTTGCTCGAATAAAGAGCCATTAACTCTAGGACTCCTACTACGGGCACATGGGAAATTAATCTAAGTCTAGAGTGATCAAACTACCAGAGCTTCGCTACTTCTAACCAGGATGGAAAATGAGGGGAGTGCCACCTCTTATTTATAGATTTGGCAACGGACTGCGATATCGCATACGCGATATCGCAGGGGACGACGCAATATTGTGGCTTGTGCATATCGCATCTCACCACACACACACACACACACACACACACACACACACATAGTATTTTTTTACCTTTTTTCTTTTTTCCTTTTTGGATGGTAACCACAACATGCAAAGAATTATTTAACTTCTTGTTATTGGTCAACATGGAACAATAAGAAGTTAATGAAAACACTCATGCACCCAAGTAAGTAAAAGACGAAAAAGAGGATTGAGTTCCTTTGAAGTCACACCCTATGCAAACTTTTGAATCCTTCCTAATTCTAGAAACCACCAAGGTAAAAAATTTATTAAAAGTTTATATGATGAAAGGAACCTTGTACTTCAAAAATAAGGAAAACCATAGAGGTTGTGGATGGATGAATTATATGGACTCACAACATGTTCCATGAAAAAGAAATCATGTCTTAACCATCAGTACAAAAAGTCAAAAATAGAAACCAGACATTAGTAAACAAAATCATTAAGCACAAATCACCATTAGTAATAGCTACAACACCACTATGTCCTATTGGCACAAAGCACTTTTATTAATCAAAAAAATTATCTAAGGCCCTTCCCACAATGTATGGAACTTAGTTTGTTGAGGTACATATGTGGGGTTCTAGTAGAGAACCTTATCTTCCAATTGAAATTTCTCTTTCCATATTCTCAGGTCATGTCATTATTTGTCGAATGCCTTATGCACTTCATTCAAAGATAGGGCTACCAATCAATTTTCATCTAGCACATTTAGGTTGATCAGTCTTTCTTTTTGTGCCAAACTTAGGTCAAGATCTAGGTCATAAGCTATTGAGAGTGTACAAAGCTTGGATTGAATTGGGAGCATTGGAAGTTTTCCGTACACCAACTTGTAGGGAGAGTAGCCAATAGGGATTTTCCATGTTAAGAAATGGGCCCAAAGGGCATCGTTGAGTTTGGTGCTCCAATCTCTCCTATATTTGCTAATAGTTCTTGTTAGAATCTTTATCATCTCCCTGTTAGTAACCTCTAATAGGGTGTTGTTAATTTATGTTCAACCCTTAAGTTTTACATGAGTTTTCAAAAAGTAGCACCTATAAAATAGGTTTTGTTGTTAGAAATTAGTGTATGTGGTACTCCAAACCTATTCACAACATTTTTTTGTATAAATCAAGTAGCAATGGATGATGTACAATTGATGATGACTGCTGCTTCTACCCATTTGGTACAATAGTCAATGGGTACAATTATATAGGAATTTTTGTTGGACATGGGTGTAATGGGATCTATGAAATCTATGGCCCATATGTTGAAGGGTTCTAGTGGTTGAAACCACTATTGAGAATCCTCCATTCGTGTGGTCATCCCACCATATTATTGATAGTGATCACAGGATTAGACAAACTAGTGGGCATCCTTGAAGATTATGGACCAATAGTATCCTACCATTGGGATTTTTATGGCCATGCATCTCTCTACATAATGGCCTCTACAAGGGCCTTCATGAGCATCTTGGAGAATGTGCAATTGATTAGCATTAGGTACACACCAACAAACAAGGCCATCAACACATACCTTGTAAAGGTGTTCATTGATTTCCATGAAGTGTTTGGCCTGATGAAGAAATTGTTGTTTCTTCTTGTAGTCCAGATCTTGTGAGATCTCCTGAGTGAGAAGATAAGTGCGGATGCCATTGTACCATTTTGGTTCTATGGGTACTTATTCATTTATTGCACAAGCAAAGAGGAATTCATTAGAAAATTGGTAAGAGAGTAGGCTCTCCTTCTCTTTGTTATCCCATCATAACCAAGATAAGTGATTAGCGACCATATTCTTACTCCCTTTTCAATCTACCATTGTAATATCAAAATCCTACAAGATCACCAACCACCATATGACATGGGGGCTCACCAGTGGCTTGTTTATGAGGAAGAAAGTGGCACTATGATTAGTGTACATAAACACTTTATATCCAAGCACATAGTGCTTGAACTTTTCTAGAGCATACATCGCTACCATCAATTCTTTCTTTGTGGTGATGTAATTCAATTGTGCATCCACAATGCTTCAACTTATGAAATGGATGTAATATGGATGTTTCTTATCATCCAACTATGTAAGCATGACTCCCAAGGCTTAGATACATCTGTAATTATATGAAATGGTCTAGATTAGTCAAGTGCTTGTAGAATTAGAGTCTATATGAGCTTCTACTTGAGGCTTTGGAATGCATTTTTGCATTCTTTGGTCTAGATAAATGGAGCATATTTCTTTGTTAGCTTGACCAATGATTTTGCAATCTTAAAGAAATTCTCTATAAATCGTCAATAGTAACTAGTGTATTCAAGGAATGATCAAACATCTTTGATAATTTTTGGTTGATGAGTGATTCCATGGATGACCCTTGTTTTTTTAGGATCTACCTCAATCCCTACTTGAGAAATACTATGCCTCAATACAATGCCTTCTTGAACCATGAGATGGCTCCTTTGCTAATTAAGTCATAGGTTTGTTTCCACACATCTTTTTAGTACTTGCTCAAGGTGGTCCAAGGCTTGCTTAAATGTAGTGCAATAAGTGGAGAAGTCATCCATAAAGACTTTCACTCCACTACCAATTTTTTATTAAAAGATGCTTAAGACCAGATGTTGGAAAGTGGTGAGAACATTATACAGACCAAAAGGAATCTTGTGAGATGCAAAGGTCCCCCAAGGACTCACGATTGTTGCTTTGGCCTAGTCTTCTAGTGCAATCTAGATTTGGTTATAGCCACTATAACCATCTAGAAAATTATAATAGCAATGTCTAGCTATGATGTCTAACACCTGATCAACAAATTGCAATAGAAAATAATCTTTCAATGTTGCCATGTTTAATAGCTTGAAGTCGATACAAACCCATCATTTGCCACCTCTCTTTGGCACTATCATGAGTGTCTTGATCCACTCACTATCCAAAATGGGATAGATGAACCCTATTGATGAGTCGTTAGAAGCGATATTGAGGATCCAATATTGGGGTCAGTAGGTAATGTCAGATATCTGATGTTGTTTCTGCCATACTTGCCTATAAATATCATGTAGGGGAGGTAGAGATGGGGAGATAGAGTTAGTTAGAGTTTTCCAATTTTAGTTCAAGTGTATGTCTGCATTGTGATGTTTATGGTTGCACAACATCCTTATTTTAGTGCAATGTACTTGGGCACATTACATGTTTAGCAATAAAGATTAAGATCATTTACATCATTGTAGCATCCAGTTTATGTTTATGATTTCCTTAGATTAAAATTTTAATGTCTTTATTTATTACAGTTTCCAACTAATGTTATTTACATTCCTCATCATTAAGTGGAATGAGTGCGACCAATTGCGAACACATAAGCATATTGTCTAGTAGCCTAATAGCGAGTAGCGTTTGGTAATCCTAGCAGTAGCTACATGAAGCCCAAGGTGCGTACAGACAATGAGGTTTGGATACTCATTGCCTTAGTTTAATATAAGATTTATTTCATACCCTTAGTTAATCAACTCTTTATTATCGTTCTATAGAAAAAGTAGTGTTAAAACATTATATCATACACCTCACTTCAGACTAAACCATACATGACAACGCTTCCACTAGTCCAACATGGGAAGACAACAAACAACGAAGCACAATAACTATCTTAGAACTTACAATTAGCCCATCCACGAAGTTCAATCAAATCACGTGTATGCACTCGTATTTGTATGATTGGGCATAGGGGTACCTTTCTCCTCATCATTGGCATTGTTGCTAGGTATGATGCTAATTATCAAAGATAGTTATATCATACAACTTCGTTGTAGGCATTTCCACACTCTATATTTTAACAAGGAGTAACAATTCACACACGCATCTCTAACATGTCTTGTATACATGAAATTAGTGATTTATCCAATGGTGAAACTATTCATTGGAAAACCAATGTTTTATATAGCAACATAGAATGAAGTGATCATCCTAGACGTGATGACAGATGTTGAAGAATGCAACACTCATATCATCATCGCAACTACCTACAGGGTTACCAAGCTTATGCAACTTAACATCCATATATGAAGATGTCTGATGGAGAAAGTTAACCCTTGTTATCAACTTGAAGCTTAGTGAACATTCAGAAGGCTATTAGAATCCCCAAAAAGAATCAATGGGATAGTCGTATCAAAAAAATCAAAATGGAGTATATTCCTAGGTTTAGAAAAGGCTATAATTTCGATCCACAATAGTATTTGAAAGCCTTCCATGATGCATGTGCCTTACAGAACATTGACAACATGTGGCAGAAGCTAAAACTCTTCCCTTGGACACTTGTCGATCAAGCTTCCATGTGGTATCAATTATTGAAACCTAATTCTATTAAGCATTGATCTACAATGTTAGAATTGTTCAACAACAAGTACCAAACTTATGCTAGAGTGTCCCAGTTATGGAAATAGATCTAGGAATGGCAAAAAATAGAATATGAGCCCTTGGATTTGGCCCTAGACTGTTATTACTCTTTATTGCATAAATGTCTAGGCCATGGCTTCTCCTAGGAAGAACAACTTCACCACATCATAGATGGGCTTTGGACTCAAACTCAAGAGACCCTTGGAACATACTCTAAGGGCCAATTATACAAATTAGAAGGCCATTGGATATTAAGGCTAATTCAATAGGTTGCTAAAGAAGAAGGGCAGTTGTGTAAACAACAAATTTTTGAAAACCACCAATAGGAATCAATGTTTGTAACAAAAATGGTCATTGACCAGGATTAGGTAACATTCCATAGTGAGTTGCCCCAACCTCCCTTGCCAATATAATAACTGATTAATGAATTTCATGCAAGGTTGAATAGAATGTCTACATGGCTTTAGGATAGTGCTTCGTCATATGCCAAGCCTACTAAAGTGAGTGTGGCACAACATAGTCTCGATGAAGAATCTCAAAATAAAGGAACCAATCACAAAAAAAGCAAGATGAAAGGCCAAAAAGACAAACACATTACTATTGACAACAAGGTCAATAGCTTCATTACAAACATGAATGAGGAATGTGACCTTTGCCTTTATGATCATCCAAAGGGTCGATGCCCGATATTGTCACATCTACAGGAGCATTGGACTTATGCGCTAAACCTGAAGTTCTTACACTAGCATAAGCCTAGAAGAATACCTTTTCATCCACACAGTTATGGCCCATCCTATAACCATGTGGGTAGGAACCATCCTCAGCCTTATGGTCAACCTCAACCGTAGTGGTAACCACCATAGTCATGGGGGAGACAATCACCCACTTGGTAGCCATCTAACCATCTATACTCATGTGAGTACTACATTCAATAGCCTATTTCACTAACAAGTTTCCATTCATCTTCTTCTTCTTCACTGCGCACATACCACTCACCAGAATACCATCGCTACGTTTCATCTCCCATGTTGTCACCACCACATGCCACATATCCTTCATCATTTTTTCCAAGCTCTCATGTTTTCCCCTTCATACGTCATCATCCATTCTGAAGGGTTTAGCACAACATCTTTTACAGCCACAAGTGGCTACTTGTGCAGCAACTATGCGTACCAAAGATCAATCAAATGGAAACCCTTTACGGCCACACAAATGTCCCTTCTTCAGGATGATTTGCAGCAAAAAAAAAACATAAAGGCCAAACACTACCCACTATATCTACTACTCCTACGCAAGGGTAACCTAGCGACGTGTCCCTTCCTTTAGATCTACCACCTTATGTACATACACCAAAGTCATCTATTGTCTCTACTTCTATTTTTTCCACTTCCATGGATTTCGATTTTATGCTGAGACAATAGAATCCATGCATGCCATCAAGTTATCATGACCTCATTTGGATGCCGGGAACATTACAAGCTATCCCATTTTCCAAATTGGTACACTGATCCAACCCTTATTGCATGTGTGTGACACCACCAAGATGCATGCCCTATATCATGTATCCACAATGCATGGACCCTTTTGCTAGTTTGTATTATCCTCTAATGCCTAGTCCTTGGGGCTATCTTCCTCTCTAACTACAAACTAATTCTTCCTTTTCTCTTATTTTACTTTCTTTTATTTTTATTTTATTTTATTTTCATTTTTTTCTCTATTATTTTTTTTATTTTTGTTTTTTTTTATTTATTTTTTTTACCATTCTTAAATGTTCTTGATCAATAAGTGAGTTTCACTTTGGTCCACTTGGGGTGGGGATTGGTTTCTATATTGTTTCCATCATAAATGTTTAACTATGTGAAGAGTGAGTCCACGTCATCCATCCATCCGCATAATTCTATGGTTTCCTTTATTTTGGAAGGATGGAGCCCCTTTTTCTAATCAAACAATAATGAATTAGTAAATTGGTATCCTCCACCCTGAAGAAGGATTCAAAGGAATTGAAAAGGGTGTGACTTCAAGGGGATTTGATACACTTGTATTGGTTTATTCTCTTGAATGCATGGATGTCACCATCAGTTTTCCACCATTCCACCACCAAACACCACCAAGAAGTTTAACTCGTCAAATATGTCTTTGCATGATGTGGTTCCCATTCAAAAAAAGAAGAAGAAGAAAAAGCAAAGCAAAAGAAAAGAAAAAGAAAAAGAAAACTAATGGGAATTCAAAGCACACCCCTTAGACAAAATAATGGAGTATGGACTACAAGCACTAGTTATGGAACTAGAAAGACATATACCCATGCCTGAAGGTTCCCTATAACTAAGGTCCTTGCACACTTCCTATTACTCTTTTCTTCTTTTTGGTGGGATCGTGATTGATCTATGAGAACACCATGTTGCCTAAGACGATGGATTGGTTAGGTGTGTTGATGGAAGGTAAATGGATGTGGTTATTTTTTGTCTAGATTTAGGATGGTTGTTGTCAAGTTATCTTAACCACTAAACACATAAGGGGTTTCATACGACCTCCATATTGGGAGTCCATTCTATGTTCTCTCTTTTCACCATGCTTTCCATTCCTCACCTCATTATTCACTGTGTTTTCATTTATGATTCGGACCTACATAGTCATCATTCTCTACTAATGGTGGTGTATTTTTTGTTTGTGTGATGTTCTGTGATAGGTATCAGTCACATTCAATGCCTTAGGTGCCTACTGATACCTTCTAGGGTAGTTATGCAAGGGCATTATGGGCATGCACCTACTTTGGGGAGGACCCACTTATGTAACTCTTGTGTCTTTTACTTGTTTTTCAATACCACCCAATTTATGCACCTTCCACTATGCCTTCATGCCTATCATTCCACCTTTCCCAAACTATATACCCTCTTTACTTTTATGCATTATTCCTTTCCCTAGCATTCTCCTGACATGATTCCCAGGTCCCTAATATTTTGGTACCTCTAACTCTTTTATTCCTACCCTCAAATTATTCTCCCTTTATCAAATTGTCGATTGAGCATTTCTTTGGACACTCCAATATTAGATCCCCATTGTTGGATACCTAATATCAAGGCCATAATGTCTATAAATACAATACTTAGCTGCAATTCCAATTTCATTTTCACATCATAATTCAAGGGGAGTTTTTGCCATTTTTTCTCTCTGGTGCTTTAAGCTCTACACACCCTTCATCCACACACTATATCTCGTTCGTTCGCACTCTGTTTTTCGTGCCATTTGCACCTATCTATCCCCAGAGTGTCCATCTCAGTCGTGTGGGGGTTTTGTTGTGTTCACCTAACGTCACATTTCTTCTGCAAAAATCATTATCACTTGAAAGGTATTATGAGGGTAAACAATGAATACAGTAAGTAAAATTAAAGCTAAATTAGTAAATAAACATTGCCCACCATGCCAAAGATACTTTTTACGTATCCCTAAGTGTCTTAACTATTTTATTGGACCATTTTGAAAAAAATAAGTAAGTAAGGCCTTAACTTTGCAATCTAACACGGCTATAACATACACTAAAGGTTGATTAAGGTATAGATGAGTAACGTGATCAATACAAGGATCCCTTTGTAGCCTAATGTTTTGTGTAATTGCAAATGGTCCCTAAATGAGCAACCTAAGGCAATCCATCACAAAGACTAAGTAAACACCCTCAGGGAAATTAAGGTTGAACTAGCTAGCAAGGGCCACCAATTAAGTAGGAGGCATAGTCATTCAACATCCATCAAGAAGCCCCTATAGAAGTCCTTGCTGAAGCTCAATTTGTGTAGGCGAAGGCACCACCTCAAGTGCAAGGACAATGACTCATGTTGTCACTGGAATGCCTTGTTACCATTCAAGCACATCCCACATTGGCCTCGATCATCGTGAAAATGAACTTCAGGCCATTCATGGAGTTCACCCCTCAGTTAGTGAGGACATAGTTGCAAGCATCTCCATTTTGCCCAATTTTTTCTGAAAATGTAGAATGGTACCTTGGGGAGACTTATTCTTTTTGGCATGATAGAGAAGAAGGTACCATGGTAAGAATTGGTGGGTTCATAGTCTCTTATTCTATCAATCATTGTCGGTTCTATTAATCCAACTTGATCCGAAGAGTTGTAAGCTATGGTTGAAATGTGCTTTTGACCATGAGAATAATTCATACAATGTATTGAGCCTGGAAGAACGTACCTATTTCAAAATTGGGACATATCATTTGTTCCCAACAAAAGGGCTCAATCATATATCCACCTATGCAACTCGAGGATGTGCTATGTTAATGGGCAAATTTCAAGCCAACATTTGCCAACTATACTTCATGGAGATTGAGTGGTGGTTCGAAGAGGTGAAGATGGGGAAGCTCAATTTACCATTCCCCTGTCTAATCTGGAAACTATGCCAATGGCTAGAATTCTTGGTTATACCAATGATGTATCCTGCAAAGCTCAAAATGCTTCTTTTGCACAACTACTTAAACGAGCACCTTTGAGAAAAGATCTTGGAAAGGAGGAAGAACAAGAAGAGTAGAAACCAGAGTAGGGATACATCGCCCAACTAGAGAAACAAATTGAATAGCTTAGGCACTAGTTGGTGCAAGCCAAGCAGTAGCAGGAAGCAAGACCCAGCCATAAACTACAATCTAAACAACCATCACCACCATCTCAACCACCTCAGCAACAACCACCAACTTATGATTATAGGCTTACACTTAGCCATCTCTGGTGGATCTCAGATCTCATGAGCTAGGGAAAACTTTATGAGTCAAGCCTCTTTTGAGTTCTTGATGATGTAGTCCAATGCATGGTGTCTACTGATCCTGCCACAGGGTAGGTTTCACTCTAGTTCAGATGAGAAGCCTAGTGGTCACAATAGATCTCTAGGAACACTAAATCATTTCAAGTAATGCTTGAAATCGATGAAGAGGCTATAGTGGTAGTCATGCAACACCAAGATGTGGTAGGTGTAGTGGACATTATCAAGGATCAAATTAAAGAATCCTTTCATGTCCCTATTGTACCACCAACGGATCTCACAGGTGCATAGGATGTGCAAACATTGGTTGGTCCCACCATGACTCTAGCTAGACACAAGGATGTGTTGGACAGACTACTGCAGATATGGTAAGTAATGACCTCCTTTTTTGACATCCCCAATGATGCCACTACAGCACAATCTGAATGAATTTCAACTAAAGGAAAACTTGTCATCATCAATCATAGGGTCAAGCATGCAAAGGCAGAAGCCCAAAGGCTTCATCAAGATCTTGCAACCTTAAAGGCGAAAAGGCAGGATCCATCTTCATTGATCCCACATAAGATAATGGAGGCTTTTTGAACTAAGAAATTGGCTTAGATGATAGAAGAGAATAAAAACCTGGCATAGGAAAGAGAGCAAGCGGTATGGGATGCTTCTACTACAAAAGCATGAACCCATGTGTATATCAAGGTCCTTATTGCCCTACAAGAAGAAAATAAGTAGTTAACTAGAGCAACAAATGAATTTGTTAGAAGAAAGTGTCCACTAGCTAAGAGAGTAGCTGGTGTGGGTCAACCATCACATGAGTCGCCTCACCTGAGAAAATCAAACCCTCTCTATGGAGGAGGTGCATGTTATCCAATAAAAGTTAGTCATTGAAATAAGCATGTGCTAGAACAAGGCCAAAAAGCATGAGTGCCTCAAGGAGCACTTTCATGACTAGGTGGGCATGTACAAAGAAATCATTGAAAAAGAAATTTGGATGGAAAAGGACCAGATAGATTCTTTTATGGCCCAAATATCTAACTAGAGAAACATCTTGGATACATATGCCCTTGCTCACCAAGAAAAGGTTGAAAGTCAGGACCTACAGATTGTTGATCTAAAAAAGTACATGAAGTTGACCAATCTTTGATATGCCAACTTAGCCATGTTGACAGTAGGGCACCTACACAATGAGCTCAAGAGGCAAGCAACTGCCACGTACGCATTGTATAAAAAGGAGGTTGTTGATCACAAAGCAACTCTTAACAAGCTAGTGGTTGCAACTATAGAATTAGAGGTAGTTAAGGTGAGCTACCATGGATAGAAAGATGCAGCTGTAGACTTGGCCAGATGCTTTGTTGATTATCAAGAGTTTAGAGATAAGGTCAAGACATTTGAAGAGGAGAGATAGTAGTTTGTGGCATGGTATGTAAAAGCCAATCAAATTTTTTTGTAGCTATCGTGCCCGTGGGATGTGCCAATTCCCTCACACATCAGGGCATCTGCATGGACTGTGCATGATCCTAGGATAGAGGAGGAGAAATTTCAATTGCTGCTACATCATCACAAACCTCCAAAATTTGGAGATAAAGGAAAAGAAAAGAAGATTGTGGAAGATCCACCACCTCCTGGCACAACATAGTGACTCCATCATTCTTCTTTTTGTTCTTAATTTTGATTCTTGTAATGTGTCGTCATTATGTTGTAATAAAACACCACTGTAATGCAATGATTATCTTGTTAATAAATAATCCCATACCTTTCATCATTTTGTACGAAACTCAAGGATGAGTTTTCATTCAATTGTGGGGGTACGATGAGTCATCAAAAGCGATATCGAGGTTAGTAGGCGATGTCAGATATCCGATGTCGTTTCTACCATACTCGCCTATAAATATCACGTAGGGGAGGTAGAGATGGGAGATAGAGTTAGTTACAGTTTTCCAATTTCAGTTCAAGTGTATGCCCATAGTGTGATGTTTATGGTTGCATGACATTCTTATTCGAGTGGAATGTACTAGGGCACATTACATGTTCGACAATAAAGATCAAGATCATTTACATCATTGAAGCATCCACTTTACATTTGTGATTTACTTAGATTAAAATTTTAATGTCTTTATTTATTGTGGTTTCCAACTAATGTTATTTACATTCCCCGTCATTAAGCAGAATGGGTACAACCAATTGTGAATACATAAGCATATTATCTAGTAACCCAGTAGTGATTAGTGTTTGGTAATCCTAGCAGCAACTACATGAAGCCCAAGGTGCATACGAACAATTGAGTTCAAATACTCATCGCCTTAGATTAATATAGGATTTATTTCATACCCTTAGTTAATCAATTCTTTATTATCGTTCTATAGTAGTAGTGTTAAAACATTATATCATACACCTCACTTCAGACTAAACCATATGTGACAACACTTTCACTAGTCCAACGTGGGAAGACAACGAACAATGAAGCACAATAACTATCTTAGAACTCACAATTAGCCCATATATCAAGTTTGACTGAATCATGCATATATGCTCATATTTGTATGGTTTGGCATAGGGGTACCTTGCCACTCATCACCTACTTTAAGGAGTTGTTCAATCTCCTCTTTGATGATTTGCTTTAATTCTGGGTTAAACCATCATTGTGGTTGCCTCCTTATCTTCATGGATGAATCAGTATAAATGCATTACTAGCATATCTATGGATCAATTCCATTAAGTTTAGGATATGACCAAGCAAAAGCTATTGGCCATATGTGACCACTTTCAACAGTTTTACTTTTTTCTTCGAAGTAAGTTTGGCATTAAGTATGACCAGCTTATGATTTTTTAAGAATGCATATTCCAGGTTGACTGGTAGAGCTTTCAACTCTAGAGGCTCTTATTTGAAATTCTCAAAGATCTCCAACTCTTCCCAATTAGTATCATCATTTACATTATCAGAGAGTTGGTGATGAACTTGCTCTAGTTCATCCATTCATGTGACATAAGTGCATGTCAGGCTCTCAGTAGGTTCCATGCACATTGTGCTACTTTCAAAACCAGTAGTCATCCATTGAGTATCCTCGTATTTTTCAGCTACTATGTACAACCACCTTTGAATATCTACTTCATGTGTAGACTACTTGCATGTAGAAATAGATGCTTATTTCACTGACCAAAGTTTCTGCATGCAATTGCACTTGGTATTGTTATACATGATGCATGGAACTCACTTCTTCTTAATCTTTTCAAATGCATTTTCCTTAGATATTTCCAAGGAAATATTTTTGATGCCCATTCTTGTATCAACAATGCTTAGCCATGTCGTTCCCATAATGATTAGGAAGTCCCCATTACAATTCTCAACCTTGATTACTAGAAAATTAGTAGGATAATACCACCCATAGACAATGGTCATAATTTCTTTTACCAATCCCAATGGAATAATAATGAACTGGTCTACCAATTCTAATAAGATATTACTCTTCTTAAGAGGTGGCAAGTTCCAAGTGGTATACATCTTATGAGAAAACAAGTTAACACCAGAACCTAAATTAAAAAGAGCTTTACATGGTTCATTCCTAACAATCTATAAATAGATAAGAGGACTCCTAGGATTAGCTAATTTCTTGGAAAGATTACCAATCTAGATCCAATCATATACAAGATAAGTGAGCATAATAGTATGGATTTTGGATAGTATTTGGTTTGAAGGAGACTTAATGGAACGGTTTGTATAGAATGAGGAAGGAGTAGGATGACCAGCTGCCTGAGTTGTAGATTGATGACCTTGGTAGCATTGCATTACTGCAGCTAGGTGGGGAGTTCATCATGAATGGATGGAGTAGGCAATAGTTGTGCTAAGGATGGAGGAAAAGGTGCAGGAATAGGATGAGAATAAGGATATAATGTGGTATCGCTCTTAGATTGTGGAGAATGAACTTTATAGTATTCAGAAGGGTAGTAGTGATGTTGGAAAGAAAAAGTGTGACTAGAAGAGTCTTGTGGAGACAAGGATTGCTGAATATAATTGTTGGCACATTTGGCCATTCCATGGAATAGTTGAAATATTTTATTGGAAGAATCTATGGTTGTAAATGCACAAGTAAATTTCAGCTTTAGTGTTGAAGGTTGGGTGTTTTTAGGGAAGTAATTCACTGGTGAAGAATTTGATGTNAAATCAACATCCACCGTATACTATACCTGCTGAAGAGAAAAATAGTGGAGATAAGGAAAATAGTGAAAGTAGAGGAGACTGCGTTGCAAGAAAATTCGCAACACCACTCACCGCGATGTTCACCCTGGCGCAGATGGACATCTTCACTAAACGCAGGGATATTACTTCAAAAACAAATTTTGGAACCCTCATTTGCGAAATACGCGAGGAAAGGGGTTATGCCCTTTTAAAACCCCGATTTGTTTTGCAAGCTGTGGCATTTTTTTTCATGATGCAGGTTATGGATCTTCTAGACGAAGATCCACAAAACATTGGCCCATAATTTGGCAATCAATAACAATGGCGGAGGCAAACAGAAAAAAAAACGTAGGAAGACAAACAAGAAAAAAACGCAGGAAGCCCTAAATCAGTTTTGAGGGCAAAACAGAAAACTCTCCAGCAATCAAAATGCTAAGCGCTTTGTTCTTCAAAATAGAAAAGAAAACCCTTCTTCTCCAACACGCGACAGCAAAGCCAGATGCAGTTGCCAAGCATTCTCTCGGGATGATTGGCAGTTACAATTTTGCAGGGCCCTATTGTGCAGGGGCAGTTTGAATCGGTGGCTTCGGATGATGCTGCATATGAATCTTACTTCAAACATGTGTCGGTTCTTGCAGGTTCTAGGCAGAAATAAGAGAAAGACCATTGCCCTGGAACTGTGATGAAACCTCCACGTGATTTACAGGGAAGACAAGAAGAATCGTTTCGTCGCTTTTACCAGAAATTATTCAATTACTTCTGCCGCTTAAAGTATAGAGGTATAAATCAACCAACAATATATATAGGTAGATATATATCCATAGTAGGAAGTACTCATTGTATGAAGCCTTGATTTAGAAACCTGCCTTCAATTATCTCAAGCCATAAAATATTATTTTGAAACATATAAGTTACTACCCATTTAAAATTTGCAATATTGATTATCCCATTTAATGTCACATTACATTAAAGTTAGCATAAAATTCTCCTCATTTTATGCATAACTTCCTAACTCCCTAAACCACATAACTTTCTCCTAGCTTGTTGGACAAGTAATCTTCTGATTGGTTAGTCAAATTACTTGAGAGAGAAGATAGGAGAGATATTTTTGAGATATTTTTGGAATATTTTGAAATTGTGACTTCCCTAGGGGGAGGAGAATCTCATTTTTTAGGACTTTTGGGAGGTCTTATACATCACTTAGAAGACTTGACATCTCATTTTGAAGAAGCAAAAATAAAAGGATATATTTGTATGGAGTAAGTTGCAACTATAGCTTGTATTCTTATGTATTTTAGAGATTGTATTTTAATTTTCTATGATATTGTAACTACCAAGGCCACTTGTCAACCTCTTTTTCTCTTTGGTGGTTGCAACCACCCAAAATTGTTGTAACTTACCTAACTTGTTGGGCAACTAACCTCCCAACTTGTTGGCCAAGTAATCTTCTAATTGGTTGGCCAAATTACTTGGGAGAGAAGTTAGGTGAGATATTTTTGAATATGTAACTTCCCTACCTACCTTTGAACCTTATAAAAAGGCTTCATGGGTCAAGGAGAAAAAAGGGGAGAAGAAAGGAGGAATCATTTTGGGACAACATATCATCACACTTGGAGTCTTGGAAGATTTGTAAAGAAGATTTCTTGGAAGATGGCTTGCTAGAATAATGATTTCAGCCTCTTTGTCATGGTCCTCTGAGTTATGCATTTCATTTTTTGTTTTGTTTAAATTGTTTAGCTAATGGTTTAGATAGTATCATCCTTGGCAAGTAATTTTAGGATTTTTAGATTGCTCTTATTGTTCTTATTGCCCGATAGAAATTTCTTTAAAATTTTGCCATAGAAGCGCTTGTGTTTAAAAGCCTTGAGAGCATTTTAGTAGTAAATTTCGTTATTGTGCAACGTGTGGGAACTGCTATTGGGATTGTTGTAAGAGAGCCTCTATTTGTAGTCACGTCGTTGAACAATTCAGTAGTCAAGAGGGTTCAGAGAATCGTTCGTATTTTGATGGGACCAGAATAGCTTCTTTTTATCTTTAAAGTGAATTCCCGTGGTATTTCAATCAGAAATTGTCAAGTCTTTTAAAGGTTCTGTTTGAATGCAATCATTGACATCTATTGTCTAGTCAAAATGGAGTCTCATACGTGGTAATTTATGCAACAATTTTTGGTAGGATAGTAGGATTGTCTTGAAGAAATTTCTTGTTTGAGCCTTAGAAGTTTGATCAATTCGTAGATATTGAATTTGGGATAGCTTTATTGCGAAGTGTTTACTCATGTCATTTTACCTTGTTTAAATATTTGAGGTCTACACAAATCTGCTTTCTTTTCTTTTCTATCTATTTCCATTGAATCTTGCTCTATTTCTAGTTTTCTTGTGGAACTATCTCTTTCTCTGGGGAAAATTAGGAGTAGATTGCGGAGTTGTGCTCAAATGTTTTTGCAAAATTTTATTTGTTATAACTAGGTATTATAAGGACCGCATAGACTAGGCAGTTGAACAAAAAAG
>MNCI01030097.1:7924-22190 GCA_015680685.1 Gnetum montanum | reverse complement strand
TTTATTCTTTTAGCATATATAAGCTTAATTTAAGACTTAATTGTTATTTCTCTTGTAATACATGCAAGACTCATCATGTTTGGAGATCATAAAACATGTTGTAGGATGCTATTTATTAAATTGGGGCCTTGGAGTTTTTATATTTGTCATAAAATTTTATTTTTAATGTCATTATCTATTTTTTACAAGACCACAACTTAACTACAAGTTTACCACAACTCGTGGTATTTACAAAAATATTTCTAGGTAACCATGACCTATGATGAGGACCATAACCCATGGTGCTTAACTGTGACTTCACCATAATCCATGGTGCTTGACCATGATCTTATCATAACTCATTATCTATTTTTTTAACAATCCCATGAGTTTTCATCCACTTATTGAAAATTTAAAGTGTAAAAGAGGTACAATGAAGTATAGATCATTTACCACAACCTAACCATGACTTATGACCTACCTTTTGTATTCTTAGAGTATATTTTCTCTCTATTTTAGGAAGATCATAACCCATGGTAAGATCATGGTATTATAGCATGACTTAAGCCTAACTCATGGTCAACCACCATGACTCATGATTTTGCAAGCCATGACTAAGCTACAACTCTTAATGATCAAAATTGGCTTTGGTGAAGCTAAAATTTACACAATAGTAAGATTAGAGGAATCTTATTCCACTATCATCCTCTAACAACTTTAAATGTAGTTCTAGCAACATATTCATAGTTATTTTGGCCTTGAACATTTTAAGAAAAAGTTACAAGAAGAGCTACAAGGGAAGAAAATGATAAAGAACATAAGCATAACAAGGCATATGTTGATGTGCAAAGAAATAGATCTAGAAAGATACTTAATTAATTCTATGATATCAAGAATGAAATGATGTTATTATTTCATCTAATAGAGGAAAATAAAAGAGATGTTATATGGGTTGGGAGAATGCATGATTCAAAATATAAGAATGATAAGCTTAAATAGCTAAAGATGAATTAGTTTCTCCAAAATAAAAAACCAAAAGTAAATGGATTGATAATGAATGGCCTTACAAGCCTCATGATAAGAAAGCTACAATTGTGCATCCACAATTAGTGGTATATGACTAGGTTAGTAGAACTAAGGATGTCAACAAGCTTAAATTAAATTCAATGGAAAAAACTATGTTCTAAAATATGTTGCAAAAGAGAAAATGCAAAGAATTTCAGAACATCCTATCAAATAATAGTTACATTTGAAAATATATAGTAATTATTAAAATATAATTAGACATGGTGTAATTGAATGCTTCATCATTACTAACTACTATGCAATATGTCAGAAATTGTCTAGGATGCTCATGTGTTTCATGTTCCTTGAAATATCAAGAGATCAATATTAATGAATATAATGAATTAGATTATCTTGTTTTGAAAGTCACATATTCATGTGGGTCTATGTGATTAGGAATTTATTTTCCAAAAAATACATTATGTGCAAACTAATGTACTCAAATTAGTGCATTTGTATGAGCACATGGATGACCTAAACTAGGTTACCTTCCCTAACCAAGGTTGAGTTAACCACAATCCAAGATTTATATAAGAATGTGCGTGACCATGTTTTTTAAAGTAAAGAAGGAAGACATTCAAGAGGACATTTTTTTAAGAAGTTAAGAGAGTAGAGAAGAAAGAGCCTCCCAAGAGGTGAAGGATGCTCTTATGCATCTCCACCTCCAAGTCTCCATTTTTTGTTCTCACTCCAAGTATGTGTCCCATTATATTGCAACTCAGCATATTGAGAGAATGTACAAAAGTCCTCCATTCTATGGAGTAGAGGAAACAGTGCTCATTAATCAGCTCCTCAATTACAATGTGAGGGACTCCATTAATATTTGGAGTAGAGTCAAGAATGCATGTTAAGCATCTTCTCATAAGGTAATTATTATTGTGTCTCTCTTAAGTTGATTTGTTTGTTGTTGCTTCATTTCATCCTTATTTCAATCTGTTTAAATGTATCATTGTGAAAAATTTAGCTTATTTTTTCCAACTTTGACATAATAAAAATTTTATATTTTGAAATGGACTTTGATGACATGACATATATTTGATGATTATGCTTTAAAATTGATTATAGCAAAACAAAATTATGATTTAAAATTTGAAGTATTTTCTAGAATATTATTTACATTTTATAATATTAACTAAATCAAATAATATGGGACCATCATTTTGAATTAATGAACATACATAAAGCCAAAACTTTCATGATTGTGCATGTTATGGATATCAAATTACAACGAACTTTATTCATGAATATCTTTGTAATAATCATGAACTTTTGAAAATTATTATGTTTTAATAACCATGAATTTTCTGTAATTTACTAGTCTAGTAAGATCATCTACAATTGCTTAAATCTTAAGATTCTTTTCAAACCAATTATATAATTTATAGAGATAGGTAAATCCCCATCTCCTTCCCCATGTACCCTTTGCCCTTGTCCCCATCCTTGCCATGTCAAAAAATTGTACATGAAATTTTTCTTCATGTAGCTTAAGCAAAAATCCTTTGATATTTTTTATTTTGATGTCTTTCATTAATAGAAATATTTGTTAAGTTTTATTACATTGCTAAAAATTCAAATAGGCCCTTTTATAGGATTTTTGAATAATTTACTCTTCTATTTATGCTACACTTTCAACAAAATTATAGGAATTTTCTTATTGAAATCTAAATAAATCAAATAAAAATTCTAAACTAGAGATTTTATTTCTATTCTAAAGAATGTATAAATTAATAAAGATTCTTGGGGTAATAACCAATTTAAAATCTTTTCCCTTAAGAAAGGGGAGAGAGAGAGAGAGAGAGAGAGTATTATTTGGGTAATAACTAATTCAAAATATTTCCCGTCAAATAAAAGGAACAAGAGAGAGAGATATATATATAAGTTCTCCTCTATTTTTTACTAAAAAATGGATAATGGGGTTTAATGTTCAAGTAGCAAATCATTGTTTAGATCTTTCTATTCTAACAAATCTCATGCTCTAGAAAGTCTCAATTTCACAATTTTTTAATAACCAATGAGACAAAATGATAATATACTAATCTTCTATGCTATTAATATAGACCAAATCAAATAGGTCACACACCTATGTCAAAAAACTCTTAAACAAAAGTTACATGGCTAAACTTACTACCTAGAAAAAAAAGAACTTTATTAAAGCTAAATCCACTATTTTGTTTTAAGTTTGAGATTTAGTCCTTTTCTACTTTTTTTTAAACCCAACTAATTGTAATCTTGTTCAATAAAATTAATGAATCATAGATATTCAATAAAAGAGATAAGAATATGAATAATAAAGCCATTAGAAAACCCATCAAAGGGGTTCTTCCCCATCCAAGAGCTACTTTTCCATATTTACTATTGAATGGTTTTTAATAACTTCTTTCACCTTTTTGGAACAAAAAATATAAAAAGGTTAAAATATTAAGAAATATAAACATAAAAAATAGGAAAATATGAAAAAATATAAAAATAACCAAATAATAAAAGTAAAACTTATTAGTTTCAAACTTTAATAAATATCATCTCTGCCATGACTGAGTTTGAGGAAGGAGAGTTACAAAATGGATAAGGACTAAGCAACTTCAAAAGAGATGATGTTGATGTAATAGGATTTCTAAAATGGCTTGATCTATTGGATTTTGATTAAGATTACAATTTTGAGATATGGACAGATTATAGATTTATATGATACCATACTTATAAACTTCATGAATGATGTCAGGTCCTTGACAAAGCCTTTGAAACTTACTTCATTGCAGCACAAGATTTAGAATATAATATAAGACCTTATCATTGTATTTAAGTTCTAGATTCTTAATCCTAATAGCATGCATTTGTTTGTAATAGACTTTGTAAACCTCATTATGCATTAGCACTATCATTTAATTTTCATCTAACACACTAGACTCAAGGTGAGGTCTAAGTCAAAAGTAATGTATGAAGCTTATATTGGATTGGTAATTTTGGCAATTTTTTATACTCTAACTCATAAGGAGAGTACCCTAAAGGAAGTTTTTACATTGAGAAAAATGCCCAAAGAGTATCATTGAATTTGATGCTCTAGTCCTTCCTATATTTACTAGTTGTTTGGGTTAATATTCATGTAAAATCCCTATTGGTTACTTCAACTTGGCCATTTGCTTAGGATGATAGGTGATGAATCACATTTTTTTGTGTGCTCTGATGTCAGGTACCAAATGTCAAAGCCTCGACGTTGGGTATCCAATGTCGGATCCAAGACACGATGTAGGGTATCCAATGTCATGAGATATATGCCAGCCTATAAATATAGTGCTTGGGCTCATGATTTCTATATAGTTTTCCATGGTTTTTTTAGTAAAAGTAGTGAATCTCTTGTAGTTTTTTTTCTCTAGACTTAGAATATTTTTTGAGTGCCTACAGCAAGTGTCTAAGTGTGTATGGATCTTTGTTTGAACACTGGTGTACCTGAGTGCAGTAGTGTGATGGGAATAAAAATGAACTCTTTTGACAATCCTAGCAACACTAAGAATAAATTAATGTTTCCTTTAATGCACTTTACTTTAATGTAATTTAATTAAGCAATTAATTTCTTGTTGTTAATGGACACAAGCATGACCACTTCAAGAATACATATAGTGTTTGGTAACCCATCAACACTTAACGTTTGGTAGCCAAGTAGTGCTATATGTGTTCAAGATGTGTCTAAGAAAGTGGGATGGGTAATTGTGTTAGGCTAGCTAGGCAATAGATGAATTAGATCTTAAATTACTTGACCTTTCATTCTTGCTGTAGGTGACTAAACTTATAAAACATAAAATGAGAAAAATCATATATCTCAATCATACTTAAATCATACCCTTGAGCTTCACAAGTGTATTTGGGAAGACAACAAACATTCTTAATGCTCATTTCACTTCCTAGACGAACTAGTGCACTAGATAACTATAGGTCCACAAAATTTGACTGAATCATGCATAAATGCCTTAGTGATTTGTATGGTTGGGCATAGGGGTACCTCACCACTCATCATTGGCACCATTGCTAAGGACCTTTTGGTTATTTCATGCACTATCTAGGATTTAGTGGAAATCATTCAAAATTGTTGGAACAAACCTTAGAGTCATATCATATTTTATAATTACTACAACAAAAATTTAAAAGCACACTACATTTTTTATTATCTAATCAAAAATGTCTTCTTCTCATAAGATTGCTTCTCTGCTCAAGTCTGATGGAGCTCATCAACCAATGTCACAATAATATCAAGTGGTATATACTCATCTTTATGAGTATGTACCTAATTTCGCCTTTATCATACATCAGGATGAATAGCTATGGTGGTGTGACATAAAGGGAAACATTGTGTTGTTGCCTAATCGATCCATTCCTACAATGCTTCACCAAATGCTCATACAATGGAATCTTCAAGAACGTCATGCTAAGTATATTGTGCAAGATACTGACACTAGGGATTATCATCCCACTAACACACAACATCTATGAGATTGACAACTAGAACAACACAATGAATTTATGAAGGGGACGGGACTTAATTATTCTCCATTCTACTATACCAAAAGGATGGTGGGGAACCCTTCTCTAGAGGTTTCCCATTCAATGAAGTTCCACTCTTTGACTTTGGTGAAGAAGGTCAAAACCAGAACTAGTAGTCCATAATTCACAATCCCAGTTCTAGTAAGAATGAATCCAATGATAAAGAAGGAATTAGAGGGGCAAGTCAAGGCAAGGATGCAGACAAGAAACAAGATCATGATCATGGTCACAATCACTGAAGAGGTGGTAGCAAGCACCATGATGGTGCTAATATTCATTCCTCTTCACTTTTGTCATCATCATCTTCTTCTTCTAACTCTGACCATGACTGTAGGATGCGAGACTATGATAGAGCTAATCAAAATGACCAACAAGATTGAAATGATTGAAGGGATCATTGGGAAAGGCAAGATCAAGGGTGCAAACATTCAAGAGAGGCACATCGCAATGAGCAAAGGGGTAATAGAGGGCATCATAGACACCATGGTCATGGCCTTGATGAGCCTTTGCTTACTACTTGAAGTATGGTTAATATTGAAAAGGTAGTATGAATTCCAACAAGACATGTGAAGGATAGTTAGATCAAAAGGCTAGACATGAACAATATTTCTCAATTCAAAGGGGGATATAACTTTGATTCATAGAACCATCTCCAAGCTTTTCAAAAGGCATGTGCCTCGCAAGACATAGAGAATGAGTGGCAAAAACTTAAGCTGTTTCCAAGGACACTCATCAAAGAAGCAGAGAATAGGTTCTAGTCCTTAGAGCTGGAATCTATCATATGATGAAGTATCATGCTTGAATTGTTTAATGATAAATATCAAACATACTCCAAATTTTCCAACTTGAGAAGGTAAATCCAAGGATTGAAAAAAGGAACACATGAACCCTTGGATGCTGCCATCGACCAATACTATTCCTTAATGCATAAATATCCTAGCCATGGTTATTCTCAATTAGATCAACTTTGCCACATTATAGACAGCTTCAATTAGAAACAAGAAGAACCCTTGGTGTTTATGCTCAAGGGTGACTATCAAAATTAAGTTTCCATTAGATACAAAGAGTAATTGAGTAGGTAGCTAAAGAGAAGGATGAATTAAGAAAAAGAGAAAGTGCAAAAGAGTATAACCACGATCCTTCCATTCTCAATAGGGAGGTTCAATTCTATGATAGTGAGGATGAATCTACACCTAATGAGGTAGTGAATAGGAAAATCTTACCACTCCAAAAATTTCAATATGAAATTACATCCAAGGTTGATCAGTTATGGGACTCCATTGATAGCAGATTTCAGGCTATCCTAAAAATTGTTGATGATCGTGAGCACAAGCGATGCCAAGAAGTTGAACATGCCTATTAAAAAGGTAAGGAAAAGATTGCTGCAATAGAAGAAACTATGAAAATTAAATCAGATGATGATGGTGGATGTGACATCTACTAATATATACATCCTAAGGGATTTTTCCCCATAGTGTCACATTTGTAGGGGTTTGGGATGAATGCTTTGAATCCACAACTAACACAAAGGAAAACATCTAGAAGATTTCTTTATCCTCATTTTAGTTAGTTCCATCAGCAATAGCAATATTATCCTAGCAGAACTCCACCACAACCATATGAGTAGTATCAACAATGGAAGAAACCAAAATCATGGGCACTTGCATCACTAAGACAACAATACCCTTATAGATAGCCTAATTCCTACGGGTATGATGTTTAGCAATTCCTATCTCCATGTGACTTCTCTTGTCACGTTTTTACTTTCCAATCTCACTACCATCCTTTTGATTATTATCAAATTCATTCTCCACATGAAAGAAGGGATGCCACCTATTATCTTTATCCTTCTCCTATCCTTGCACATCTTCCTCCTCCAACCATACAACTACCACCTACTCTACCTATGTAGGGTGAACTAACAACTCAACCACAAAAACATAATGCTACTAGGGCTATTAATCTATAACCAATTCATCAACCAAGTGGGTCAAAGACTTGATCAAATAAAAGACCTTTCTTTCAACCACATAGTTTGCCTAAGCCCTCAAATACACTTGCAGTTAACAACCCTATCCCTCCATCTTTCTTTGTATCAAATTCCTTTAAGTTCCCTTCAAACCAAAATCTACCTAGGATCCATACTATAATTCTTACTCACATTGTATCTGATTGGATCCATGCTAGAATCCTTCCCAAATAATTAGCTGATCTTAGAAGTCCTCTTAGTTATTTGTAGATTGCTAGGAATGAACCATGCAAAGCTCTTCTCAACTCAAGTTCTAGTGTCAATTTAATTTCTCATGATATGTACACTACATAGAACCTGCCTCATCTTAAGAAGAGAAATATCACATTAGAATTGGTAGACCAGTCCATCATTGTGCCATTGGGACTAGTGAAAGACATTATGACCACTATCTGTGGATGGTCTTATCTTGCTGATTTCCTAGTGATCAAGGTGGAGAACTACAAAGGGGATTTTTCAATCATCTTGGGAAGGGCATGGCTTAGCACCATTAATGCAAGAATGGGCATCAAATATCTTTTCTTGGAAATATCCAAAGAAAATGCATTAAAAAAGATCAAGAAGCAACGATTTCCATGCATCATGTACAGTGATATAAGGTGTAATTATGTGCAAAAACTTTAGGCTATAAAATAATCATTTGTCTCCACATGCAAGCAATGTGCACCAGAAGCAGAAATCCAAAGGTGTCTATACATAGTAGCCACAAAATAGGAGGGCACCCAGTGGTTGACTACTAATTCTGAGAGAAACACACTTTGCATGGAACTAATTAAGAGCCTAGCATGCACATATTTCATAGGCATGGATGAACTAGAGCAAGTTCATTACCAACTCTCCAATGATGCAAATGATGATACTTATTGGGAAGAGTTGGAAATTCTTGAAAGTTTCAAGAAAGAGCCCCTTGAACTAAAAAATTTATCCACCAGAATACAATATGTGTTTTTAAAAAATGGGAAGCCAATCATAATCAATGCAAATCTGGCTCCAGAGTAGAAAATGATGTTGTTGAATGTGGTTGAAAAATGGTCAATAGCTTTTTCTTGGTCATATCCTAAACTCACAAGGATTGATCCTAGAATATGCCAACATCATATCTACACTAATCTAGCCATGAAGCCAAAAAGACAGCCATAGAGGTGATTGAAACCCAAACTGAAGTATATCATCAAGGAGGCAATCGAACAACTCCTCAAGGTAGGGTTCATTTATCCCATTGCATATAATGAGTGGGTTAGTCCACTTGTAATTATGTCAAAGAAAGGTGGCAAGTCACAGGTCTACATTGATTTTCAGCTACTAAATATGGCAAAATTCAAGGACCATTTTCCATTGTCATTTGTTAATCAAGTGCTAGACATAATATCTGTGCATTGCTACTATAGTTTTCTAGATGGTTATAGTGGCTATAACCAAATTCAAATTGCACTAGAGGACTAAGTGAAGATAACATTCATGACTCCTTGGGGGACTTTTGCATATTGCAAGATGCCATTTGATCTATGAAATTCTTCTGCTACATTCCAACACCTAGTTCTGAGCATTGTTCAATAGCAAATTGAAAGTGATGTGGAAATCTTCATGGATGACTTCTCCACTTATGGAGCTACATTTGAGCAAACCCTAGACTACCTTAAGCAAGTGCTAAAATGATGTTTTGAAACCATCTTGTAGCTCAATTGGCAAAAAGTCACCTAATGATCTAGGAAGGCATTATATTGGGGCACAGAATATCACAACCACGAATTGAGGTAGACCCTAAGAAAATAAGGATCATCCAAGAAATAACTCATCAACCAAAAACTATCAAAGATGTTCAATCATTCCTTGGACATACTGGCTACTACCGATAATTCATAAAGAATTTATCTAAGATTGCAAAACCATTGGTGGAGCTAACAAAGATAGATGCTCCATTTGTTTGGACTACAGAATGTGAAAAAGCATTCTAATAGCTAAAACAGAAACTTGTAAAAACTCTAATCCTACAAGCACCTGATTGGTCCAAATCATTCCATGTCATGACAGATGCATCAAATTTTTCCTTGGGAATCATGCTTACGTAGATGGATGACAAGAAATATCCATATTACATCTACTATGCTAGCCAAAGCATTGTGGATGCAGAACTAAACTACATCATCACAGAAAAAGAATTGATGGTAGTGATGTTTTCTCTAGAGAAGTTTAGGCATTATGTGCTTGAATACAAGGTGTTTATGCACATGGACCACAATGTCATCTACTTCCTGATGAACAAGCCAACGGTGAGTCCCTGTGTCATACAATGGTTGGTGATCTTTCAGGAATTCAATCTTATAATGGTAGATCGAAAGGACATTGAGAATGTGGTCGTTGATCACTTGTCTTGGTTGTGTTGGAACAACTATATGATATGTTTCTTGATGAACTCCTCTTTGCTAGGGCTATGATGACATTCTCACGTATCTTCTCACCCAAGAGATGCCATAAGGGTTGGAATGACTGCTTGAATGGAGGGACCTCAATAATGAATTCAACCACTGGAACCCTTTGATATCTGGGGCATTGATTGTATGGGTCCCATCACGTCCATGTTAAATGAAAAGGCATACATCATAGTCATTGTTAACTATTGTATTAAATAGGTAGAAGTAGCATCTATCATCAACTATACATCTTCTACTATTGCTTGGTTTGTACAAAAAAATGTTGTAAATAGGTTTGGTATGTCACATGCATTAATTTTTGATAATGGAACTCACTTTATAGGCACTACTTTTCAGAAGCTCATGCAATACTTGGGTTTTGAACATAAACTCAAAACACCCTATCACCCCCAAGCCAATAATCAAGTTGAGGTTACCAATAGGGAAATCACAAGGATTCTAATAAGAACTATTAGCAAATATAGGAAATACTGTAGCACAAAATTCAATGATGCCCTTTGGGCCTACCACTCAACATGGGAACTTCCTACTATTCTTCCTATGAGCTTGTGTATGGAAAATTACCAACACTTCCTATTCAATCCAAGCTTCATACACTTCCAACAGCCTGTAACCTCAACCTTGACTTGAGTTTAGCACAAAAAGAAAGAATAATGGATCTCAAACTACTAGAAGAAAATCAATTGATGGTCCTATCATCTAACGAGTTACACAAGGCCTACAACAAAAAGTGTCATAATCTTAAAATCAAAAAAGTCAAATTTCAATAGGGAGATAAGGTTCTCTATTGGAACCCCACACACATACCTCAACAAACTAAGTTCCAAACATTATGGGAAGGACCTTACATCATTTACAAAAATTTTCCTTTTAGGGCCATGATGATCTACAAACTTGAGAGGCCAGACAAGAAACAACTAGTCAACATACAACAAGTTAAACCTTTCCATGAGCATAAAGCCAACTAATACAATAAAAACCTCATCAGATGAACAACCATGCTCCATATTTCAAATCTCTTCCTTTTAACTTAGTCATGGAGGAGATGGCCACCCATGCTAACCATATAAGTAGCTCCTTAGTTTTTCAAATTTTTGTTTTACACATTTTTTGTTTTACAGCTTTTTGTTACACATTCTTTATTTTACATCTTTTTTTCATATTATTAATCTTTTCTAATTTTTTTTACACCATCATTAGTACATTTTCTATTTCTTGAAATTTTTACACTTTCTTTTATATTTTTTTTATTTTGGTGTGATTTTCTAGCTTTTTATTAATAAGTGCCAAGTACAATGGTAATGCATTGATTAATGATGGTACATACTATTTCGTTATTTGATTGTTGGTGTCTGGTTTCTGGCTTTGAATTTCATTATGGATGATCAAGACATGGTTTCTTTTTCATGCAACAAGTAGTGAGTCCACAACATCCACCCATCCACAAACTCTATGGGTTTTCTAGTTTTGAAAATGTGCAGTCCCTTTTTCATTGATGAAATTTTAATGAACTTGTGACTTTGGTTGTTTGTAAAATTGAAAAATATTCAAAGGTTTGAAAAGCGTGTGACTTCAAGAGGATTCAACATTCTTTGTACCTTTCTGTTTTCCTAGGTACATGTGTGTTTTCATGGATTTCTTTCTATTCTATTTTGACTAATAAAAGGAGGTTGAATAAGTCTTTACATGGTGTGGTTCTCATTTTAAAAATGATATAAATTCAAAGTACATCCCTTAGACAAAATAAATACATATGTCTTTTCATGGTGTGGTTTTTGTTTAAAAAATGATGGGAAGTCAAAGCACACCCCTTAGACAAAATAAATGGGCTACAAGGACTAGTTATGGGACTAGAAAGACATGTTACCTAGACCTGAAGATCCCATCTAACTAAGGCCCTTCCTCACTTTCTACTTCTCTTTTCTTCTTTAATAAGGAACAATGGTTGTTCTATGGGAGCACTCTTATGTGTCAAGGGATGGAGTGATCTTAGAATGGTGATGCGAAGCCATTAAACAAGGTTGGTTTTGGTCTGGACTAGTGATGGATCTTATCAAGTCATTTAACCATAAAATCCACAAGGGACTTCATGTGACCTTAATTAGGAACTCCATTCCACTCTCTCTCATCCATCTATGCTTTCCATGTCTCACCTCACTATTGGTTTCATGTTCTTGTTCAATGTCCTAGTTTGATGTGTCAAAATTCTAAGGTAATTTCTTTCGAGTTTTTGTACTTAACCTTTTGTAACCATTAATCATCCACGAAGCCCATAGAATCTTTAGTTTGAAGTTATGCAAGGGTATAAAAAGGCCTATGCCTACTTTGGGAAGGATCCACTGGCATATCTTTTGGTTGGGTTAGTGAAGTTCTTTATCCTTAGACACTCTTACAATCAAATCCATTTGTTTACCCCATCAATAACATCCAATTGTGCACATCTTCACAACATTTTTCAATGAACTTTTATTTTTATTATCATGAATTCTTACATCCTCTTCAAATATTTCGTTGTGCCAAACTTTTTCAAATGTAATGAACTGCTTATCTATTTTACCCTATATGTCAGCCTTCCCACTAACACTCCTAAATGAATCAATCTACATAATCACAACTTAGCCAAGTGTAACCATTGACGAGACAAGGTATTTAATAGCTATATGTTACACATTGCATACTAATTCATGATTGTATTATGATTGCAGTGGAAAGCATGGACTAGAAGTGGAACTATCTTCACCAAGGATGATGTAGCAATACCATACAATGTAAACCATTCATGATCATTGGATCGTCTCTCTTACTCTTCAGCTACCAAGAGGTGTTGGATGTTAGTTTTATCCCAGGTGTTCACTTCTCTTATCATGAATGCCCAATTTTGTAAAAGACTATAACTCCATATACTTGGGCACTCAGAGTCTATTTATTCCATTTGAGTTAGTTTGTATGTCAATCACTAATCCCATACCTTCTCAATATTTTGTAAGGAACTTGTTCTTCCTCTTCTTCACTCGAGGATGAGTTTCCATTTAGTCATGGGAGTATGATGAATCGCGTATTTTCATGTGCTCCAATGTTGGGTACTCAACATCGAAGCCTTGAAGTTGGGTATCCAACATTAGATCAAAGACATGATGTCGGGTATCTGATGTCACAAGATATATGCTAGCCTATAAATATAGCACTCGGGCTCATGATTTTCATATAGTTTTTCAGTCAAAGTAACAAAGCTCTTACAGTTTGTCTTCTCCAAAGTTAGAATATTTTCTAAGTGCTTGTAGTAGGAGTCTAAGTGTGTATGGATCTTTGTTCGAACATTGATGTACCTAAGCGCAGTAGTGTGATGGGAAAAAAAACGAATTCTTTTGACAATCCTTGTAGCACTGAGAATAGATTAATGTTTCCTTTAATGCACTTTACTTTCATGCACTTTATTTTAATGCATTTCAATTGAGCAATTAATTTTCAGTTGTTAATGAACACAAGCATGACCAGTTTGAGCATACATATAGTGTAATCCAACAATGCTTAATATTTGGTAGCCTAGAAACATTATATGTGTTCAGGATGTGTCTAAGAAAGTGGGACAGTTACTTGTGTTAGACTAGCTAGGCGGTAAATGAATTAGATCTTAAATTACTTTATCTTTCATTCTTGTTGTAGGTGATCAAATTTATAAAACATAAAATGATAAAAATCATGTACCTCAATTACACTTAAACCATACCCTTAAGCTTCACAAGTGTAGTTGGGAAGACAATGAACATTCCCAGCACCCATTTGACTTCCTAGAGAAACTAGTGCATTAGAGAACTATAGGTCCACAGAATTTGACCGAATTGTGGGTAATGCCTTAGTGATTCATATGGTTGGGTGTAGGGGTACCTCACCACTCATAAATGGGGTGTCGTCATTTTGTATTCTACCCCCTAATGTTACATGAGATTTTTGAGGCTAGCACCTATAAGATGGATTCCATTGCCCACGATTAGAAACCTAAGCATGTCAAACCTATTCATTATATGTTTGACTAAAGTAACAACTTCTTCCTATTTCATGTAATAGTCCCTCAAAATGTATTTATATTCCACCATCTCATTGGCATTGCTTACAAGATTGAGAGAACCTATGTGCATCCTAGGACAAAATAAGAAAAAGTAACTAGCCTTTAAAATTTTAACAGCTATGTGTCTCCTTGCATAGTGGTCTCTACATGGTCCATCATAAG
>MNCI01030092.1:4285-24233 GCA_015680685.1 Gnetum montanum | reverse complement strand
CAGGGGGCACCCCCAAACTAGTTACACCCTTCATACCATTCAAACCCAAGCGCTTATCAGGTTCAACATCATGTTTCCCCAATTAGGTCAACATCTTCTACCTTACCACATTATTATTATTCTTCTCAATACCATCAACCCATATCCTTGCCAATAGGACCACCACCTTGGGTACCTTACACTTCTCCTCAATTTCAACATTCTTATCTTTCACCTCCTTCTACATCGCCACCAATTGTACCCGAAGGGTTTGCACCACAACATCAACCCACAAATGTTACTTGTTCTTCTGCTATCAACCACAGTGGGAATCCTCCACAACATTATAGGAATCCCTTCTTTATACATGACCGTAGAAAGGAACACCTTAGCTCTGAAACCACTACATCCTCCAAGTCAATACAAGTTCAACATTGTGATGCATCTTTCTCCGTGAACCCTATGCCTTGTGTTACCTTATCTTGGCCATCACTCAACACCCAACAAATATGCAGCCCAATGAATATAGCCATGTAGGGAGACACATTGATCCTTGCATACCATCTTACGGTCACAGGTGCCATAGTGGGTCAACCATTCATCAATTAACTACATCTTATAAATTGCCCCACTATGCTTACTATAATCAAGTGTGTGAACCCCACTTTGGATACATTCCAACCACCACATCAAAAGACACCCTATGGTTTAGATATGATAGGGTTCCAATATTTCTAACATGCAAGAATCCCAACCTTTCATTTATTAATTCTAGCCATGCTCAATCATTTAGCTAAGGGGGATATCCCCCATTCTAACAACATAGAATTAACAAATGTTTCTTTAATTTTAAACTTTTTTTTTCAATTTTTCACCTTTTAATTTATTATTTTATCTTTTTCTTTTTATCTTTTTATGAGTAATCTCATCTATGAATAAAGCACTTATGCGACTCATTGGTTGAGGTGTTGTTCTATGCCATTGAGTCTCAAGTAACTAATTATTTGGACAGTGAGCCCACAATGTCCACTCATCCATTCTATTAATAAGAGGTCCTACCCTAGGTACAATGATATTCTTGACATCATTAAAACTTAAACTAATTTTGTGCTCATTATTCCCAGAGTGAAGAATAATGGACTAAGAAGGAATGGCCAGGGTGTGACATTAAGGGAACTTGTGGATTATATTTGTGACATCTGTGAGAGTTACCATGTAGCCTAGTTGTACTAAGATCCTTGTGGATCTAACAAAAAATGGGAGTAAGAGTAATAAAGGCACTCAAGTTAGAAAAACAATGTTATTCTAGGGGGTCCCACTAGAAAGACATGCACCCATGCCTGAAGGTAGGTAGCTTCTCTGGATTAAGCATTGACACAAAAAAAAAAACATGTCTGCTACAAAGAAAAAATCACTCCTCCCTTGAATGAAATGCCAAGTGATCATATGCCTTGCTATCATGATGCTCTTATGGTTGTTCATCATGGGATGAAAAAATGTCATGTCACTGATTGGAGGAATGGACTTGGTCTTGATTTTGGAGTGATGGGTTAATGACACATTAATCGTACCCTACACTTAGGATTCATTGTGCCCTAGGTCAGTGACCTCATGTCCCACTCTTTGCAATCCCTTCTACAATTTCTCCCATCTCACTATTCATGGAATTGGGACTCATGACTTATGTAGCATTGAATTTATACCTCATCATGGTGGTATTTACGTGTGTGTGTTTTGTGAAATTTATGTAGATTGCATTTAATCCTTCTAGTGCCTATGGACATTTTAAGCTCTAGTCATGCAAGGGCATTATAGGTTGGAACCTTCTTTAGGGAGGACCTACTTGCATGAATTTTGTAATTTGTACTCATTACACATCACCATCACATTATTTTATAGCCTCTGAGAATTGCATTACCAACATTATTATTTCTGTCATCATCCTTCCAGTTCAAACATTCCTCTATACCAAAACATGTCCTTTCTCCTCATCCAATTCATGTATTTCATTGTCATCTTCAACACCATTATACTTGTTTTATGCCTTTCGGTCTATTTCACATTACCTTGGACCTTTTACACTAATATAAAATCATTCATTTTTGACATTAGAATTTTAGAAATTTATCAACTCTTCTAAGTACCCTATTTTTGATAGGCCATGATATTGGGTACCCGATATCAGGTCAGACACAATATCAGGGTCATGCTATCAGGTATGCGATATTGTGTCCTCAAAAACTATATATATGGATCCCCTCCCCCCCTCTGCATGCACGTCAACATCATTTGCAAATATTCATGTGGGTGGATTTTTTCAATTTTTCTTCCATGACTTGCAACTTGTGAACCTCTTAGTCAAACAACCATAACTTGCTTGCTAGTGCTCCAATTCTCATTTTGATCAAACCTACCTAAAACTGGAGTGTTCAGCTTAGTCATGAGAAAAGGGTACACTCCAAATTGAACATAAATTTTTCAAAATTTATCATCACTTGAAGGATACTATAAAGGGTAATTACTTATAAAAATGATAAATGGGTTGCCAAAAATAATCTTATCTCTTCACTTACTGGGAATTTAAACTTTGAGGCTACCAAATTAAATTGGACCTAATAATAAACCTTTTGGAAAAAATTTTACTAAGTATAAATCACATGAAATAAGAAAATAAATTCATTAAGGAAATAATTAAGATATAACTTAAATTTTGTAAGAAACCTTACTAATGATTGGCCTCATGTGATTACAGACGTCCCCTAAACATGGACAAAAAGAAGGATCCTCTCAAGGTGTGTTAAAATGACTGCAGAGAGGCAGAGGCCAAGCATCTATGGAGGAATGTGTAGATTAGGAGGTGTAGTCATTTAGCATCCATCAAGATCCCCCTGCTACTATACAGTTGGGATGGGTAAAACGAGAAGCTGCTAAAGCACTTGAACAAGGACAACACCTCACGTTGTCCCTAGAGTGTGTTCAAGCCATCCATGAAAGGTCCATGTTGGCAGTAGTGATCGTGGAATTGAATTTCATAATTTTCATAAAGTTCGCTCCTAAGGCCATTAGGGACCAGCTTAAGGGATCACCATTATGGCCTATCCTCTCTGAAAGCAGTTCCTGGTACTTAGGAGAAATGTACCAGTTTAGGCATAATAAGGAAGAAGGAACCATAGTTGACATTGGTGGTGTGACTATTGATTTTTCCACCAAGGCCATCTCAAAAGTATTAAACCTTCTGAATACAGGGCCAAAAGTTGCTCACTTGCCCACTCACTTTGATGATGATACATGAAGAATATGGTTGAAGAGGGAATATGGTAAAGAAGACAAGACATATGGAGATTTGATGTTGGAAGAAAGGATATACTTCAAAATTGGTACTTATCACATCTTCCCCACAAGAGGATTGAACCAAATCTCAACATATGCAACAAGAGGTAGTGCAATATTGATGGGCAAGTTTAATGCTAACCTTCCCCATTTGTATCTCATAGAGATCTTGAGGTACTTTGAAGAATGAAGGATAGGGAAGTTTGCGTTGCCCTTCCCTTGTCTCATCAAGAAGCTATGCAAGTCTACTAGAATTCTGGGGTACACCAATGACATCCCTAGAAGAGCCCAAAATTCTTCATTTGCTGAATTACTAAAGTCACTAGCCCCAAGGAAAAGTGCTAGTGAGACGCTAGAGTTAGAGCAAGAATAGACAATGGAACCCCTTGCAACTCAAACTGCAGGTCTTAGCCAACTCCTAAGCACCAGGCCTAGTCAAAAATAAGAAGCAGGGTCCAACACGAGCCAGTGAGACCAACCGCTACCACCATCATAGGATTATCAACCATTGATAAGCCATCTCAGGGCCATCATTGAGATGCTCAATTGGGGAAGTCATGATGATGCCAATCTCTTCTAGGTCATCAATGACACCGTATGGCCCATAGTTTCTATTCATCGTGCATGGGGTGAAATGTCCATCCAAATAGAAGGAGGGGAGATCGATTGGTCACAAAAAATTTTAAGGAATGCTGCATCTTTCCAAGTGCAATTGGAAATGGGTGAAGGGGCCACAGTAGTGGTCATGTAGCACTAAGATGTAGCAGGAGCCACAAAAGTGGTCATAGACCACATCAAAGAATCTTTCAATGTCCTTGTTGTGCCATTGGTAGATTTCACAAGAGCACGCGATGCTCAAATTCTAGCTAGTCCCTCAATGACTCTTATGGAACATGAGGATTTCCTTGATCGATTGCTATAGATAGGATAAGTAATGACATCCTTGTTCGACATCCCACAAGATGTTATAGTATCACAATTAGACCTCATCTACATCAAAGGAAATTTGGTCATGATAGAGACCAAGGTTGAGCATGTGGAAGCAGAGTTGACAAGACTCCAAGAGAGAATCGTTACCCTGCAAGCTACACAGTGGGGCCCATCTTAGTTTGTTCCTACAGGCTAGCTAGAAAATTTTAGGATGGAGAGGCTCGATAAGCTACTGGTGGACAATAAAAGAGTGGTGGAGAAAAAGGAGAAGGCTGACTAGGATGCCTCCAAGGCACAAGTGCAAACCTACATGCACACCAAGGCAGCTAGAGTCTTACAAGAAGAGAATAAACAACTCGCTACTAAAAATCTTTGATTAACCACTATTGACAAATAGAAGAATGTTCTTGAAGAAAAATTTTAGTAGTTATGAGAATAGTTGATCAGGGTCAACCAAGACATGAACCATTTGGCTAGAGAGAATCGAACCCTCTCAATGGAGGAGGTACGTGCAATCCAGCAGAAGACAACCATCATGAAAAGTTAAAGGAGCATGTTAGAGACCAGGTGGGGATGTACAAGTAAGTCATTGAGAAGGAGATCTATATGGCCAAGGCCCACATCAACACCTTCAGTGCTCAACACATTGATTAGCAGGTCATATTAGATACATATGCATTTGTCCACTAGGCAACGCTTAAAATCTAGGACCTACAAATTCAAGATCACATAGAGTACATAGGATTAGCAAACCTATGGTATGCCAATCTAGCCATGTTAACAGTAGGATTCTTGAGAACAGAGCTCAAAATGTAGGTAGCTACCACCTATGCTAAATATGAAGCAGAATTTGTGGAGCACATGAAAACATTGCAAATGCTAGAAGTCACAAATTCTAAACTAGAGATGGTTAAGGTCAACTACCAAGGGTAGAAATATGTCATGATAGACTTGGCTCAATGACTTACAGATTTCTAGGAGTACAGGGATAAGTCCAAAGCCTACAAGGAGGAACGATGGTTGTTTGTGGCCTGGTATGTTAAAGAAAATCAAATGTTCCCACAACCATGCCCATGGGAGTTGCCAACTCCATCAAACATTGGAGCATCAGCATGGATAGCATAGGACCCCTAAACTAAAGAGGAAAATCCCAAGGCACTATTGAAGAGCCATCAAATTCCAAAACCTAGAGCACTAGACAAGAGGAAGCATCCCATGGAGGAAGCACCGCCACTAGGAACCACATGAGTTCCTACAAAATTTTGTAATTTTTATGTCTGTGTATCAATTTTTTTATATACAATTCTCCATTGCGGCATGAATAAATTCCTAGTTAGTAAATAATCCCATACCTATCCACTATGTAATCAATGGAGCTTGTTCTCATTTTTTTTAACTCGAGAATGAGTTTTCATTTAGTCGTGGGGTTATGATGAATCATGATTCAGTAGGCTCTAATATAAGACCCTTGATATTAGACCCATGATATCGAGTATGTGATATCACGACCTAAGAAGTGATATCCGATACACAATATCATGACTCCTATGTGGCCCTATAAATACACATGTAGGCACAAGGTGTCAGGGAGCCATTTAGTCGGTAGTTTAGCTAGAAGTTAGTTTTCAATTTTAGTTCTTCTCAACCCTTTCTCCTAGTTCATGCTCGTAGTGTGATGATTGTAATTGTATGACACCTTTATTCGAGTGTGACATACTAGGACACACACATGAACAAAAATAAAGATCGTGATTACTTCATCATTGCAGCATTCACTTAGTTTAATTATTTAATTACCTTCTTAGTTAATACTTCTCTACCCTCAACTCCTATAAAATGCAAAATGAGTATGACTTAATCATGAGCATTTAAGTGTGACTACTTGGTAACCCAATAGCATACCTAGGATCTACGCTTGGTAATTCTAGTAGTAGTCATGCACAAGGTCCAAGATGTGTATGGATGATTAAGGAACAAATTCTCATCACACTTAGGCTAGTTTAGACTCTCTTCTCCCATGTCCTATTATCTTAGCTCTCTCTCCCTTTTTCCTTCTAGCTTAATTAAAGTGATTTTCCATTGCCTCTAGGAGTAGCACTAGGTTAGAAACCACATCATACACCTCACTCTAGACTAAACCATACATGAAAAACCATATTCTATTCTAGGTGGGAAGACAACGGACTACGATCAATGAGTAATTATCTTGATTCCACAACTAGCTCGTCCATAGAGTTTGACCAGATCATGTGTGAAACACTCATATTCATATGGTTGAGTGTAGGGGTACTTAGCCACTCATGAATTACTTAATATGGCATAATGTTCTTATTTATGAGAATATTTTTTGTTGAGAAATTTTCTAAATAGATATAAACTTAGAATATTTTAAATGCAAATATAATTAGAATCCTATGTAATAATAAAATAGATATCATCTTCAGAGAATGCACCTGTAGATATAATTAGAATTATTTTGGTTAATGAAGTTACCAAACAAATAAAAACCTAGATGAATGTACATGAAATTATAAAAATAAAACAAATATAGATTGTATATTCATATGCTCTAGTCCTAGGATTTGCAAAAAGAAGGAAAAATAATGATAATCTACTTGTAAACATAAAAAAGTTACTTGAAAATGATTCTTCAATGGAAATAGTATGAAGAACTTCTTTTTTCTTTTCTTTTCAATCATGAAAAGAATATGGAATATTCAGTTAATTTATTTTTGATACTTTTGTAATTCCTAAATTCTAGAATATGAAGATTTGAAAGGAAATGAGGGAGTCAATCATATAGAGAATAAATAGATTTTTGCATGGTGTATGAAGTTGAAAGGTGCATGAAGTAAAGCAAAGTATTAGAATAATACTTGAGATTTTTATATGTGAATTCTTTTTTTGCTATCACTATCTTCAAGCAAACCTATGCACACCATCATGATCTAATCTCCTACTATGTGGTTTATGTCTTTTGTGAAATGTAATGCTTTCCTATTTTGGATTTTAGGTATATCTCATTTCCCTCTTTGTTGTGTTCATGGAAAATTAGTTAGCATTTATTGAGGTAGCTGATGATACGTGTGTTAGATATTCTCAACAATAGTTTACTAAACTCATGTTGTGTACATAACATCAAAATAAGAGATGTTGTGTACATATAATGTAGAGAACCTATGTACATCAAAAAATATTTACACTATTATTTATGTAGAGAAGTTGTGTACATATGAAGATTTTAAATATTTTTGTTTTGAAAGATTCATGAATCATATATAAATATAATTTAAACATGAGATTAAGAAATGTAATTCAATTAGTATATATAATATACAATAAATGAAATGAGACTTGGGTGAGGGTTGGGGATCTCTGTGTTATTATAGATCATGATTTGAAGCTTTGTGATAAATAAAATGAGATTTGGATGTGGGGCATGGTGTCTCCATTTTACTATAGATCATGATTTGAATGGTAAAAAATGAAATACATGGTAAAAAGAGATCTTGGTTTGGTTGTGTTCAATCACTATGCCTACAAAGTTGGATGGATTTTGATGGTGACTAAGTAACACCAATTAATAGAGCATAAGATTTAGTTATTAGTGTGGTTTAGCCACCATCAAAATTCACTATAGATCATGATCCATAGTTGGAAGGATTTTAACTAAATAAGTTCTCATTCAATTTATCAATGTAGAGAAGTTATTCATTTATATTCTTTATGTTTTCATTGCCTTTTTAGTGTGGAATTCTGTATACATTATTATTCATTTATATTCTTTATGTTATCATCATGTATTATTTATGTGTCAAAGTTATGTACATATAATAATTCTTTCCAAGATATTCCTTATTTTTAAAGATTCATGAATCAAATATAGATATAATTTAGATGTAATTTTTAAAAATCAAGTCAATTAAAATACATGATAAATGAATCCTTAGGAAATGTAATTTAAAATAAATAAAATGAGAGTTTAGTTTGGTTGTGCTAAATGAATCCATAGAAAACATAATTTAAAGTAAAGAAAATCAAAGATTGATTTGGTTATGCTTCATCACTATGCATATGGAGTTGGGATGAATTTTGATGGTGATTAAGTAATACTAATTACTAGAGCTTTGCTCTAGTAATTAGTGTTACCCCATTTCCATCAAAATCCACTACAAATCATGATTTATAGTTAGATGGTTCTTAACCAAATAAGTTCTCATTTGATTCGTCAATCCAAAGAAGTCATTCATTTATATTCTCTAGATTGTCATCACCTCTTCAATGTGGGTTTATGCATATGTTGTCATTCAATTTTATTCTTTACATTATTATCACCTATTATTTATGGATAAAATTCATGTACATATATATGGTGTTAAATGATTTTATTTTCAATATATTCCTCATTGTTAAAGATTCATGAGTCAAATATAGATTTAATTTAAAAGTAAGCTTCAAAAATTAATTCAATTAAAATACATAATAAATGAATTCATAGAAATTATAATTTAAAACTAAAAAAATGAGATCTTAGTTCGATTATTTTCCATCACCATATCTACAAAGTTGAGGTCAATTTTGATAATGACTAAGTAACATCAATTACTTATCATCAAAATCTACTACAAATCATGATTTGTAGTTAGATGGTTCTTAACTAAATAAGTTTTCATTTAATTTTCCAATGCAAAAGAGTTATTCAATTATATTTGATGAGTGGCAAGTACCCCCTACACCCAACCATATGAATCACAAGTATTCACACATGATTTGGTCAAATTATATGGACTCTTAGCCTTGTAGTACACTAGTCTCTAAGATGTGAAATTAATCATTACTATTGTTGTCTTCCCAATTACACTTGTGAAATGCAAAGGTATAGTTAAGTGTAATAGAGGCATATGATTTTTATCATTTTTATGTTTTATGTTCTAAGTCTCCTAAGAATAAAGAATGATGAATAAAGTAATTTAATTACTAATTTAATCTAACTAGCTAATACTTAACTAATCCTAACATAAGTGTCCATTCCCACTTGCAATACAAATATTGAACATGTATAACACTACTGGGATACCAAATGATAAGCATTATTCAAGTTACCAAGCATTATAGGTATGCTTAAAATGATCTTACTTATGTTTACTATTTAATCTAACTTAGCTTAGCTTAATTAATTTCTTAATTACTTAAATCATTGTTTAAAATATTATATGATTATTGAAAAAAATATTCTATTTCAAAGTGCTACAAGGTTTATCAAGAAGCTCGTCTTTATTTCCACACACACTATAGTGATCAGGTACAACCATGCTCGAATAAAGATCCATACACTCTTTTAACTCCTACTATGAGCACTTGGAAAAATATTATAACTTTCAAGTGGAAAAACTACTAGATCTTTACTAAAACTATGAGTATTCCCCTTAAATGAAGTTGGTGAGCACGTATTTATAGCCAGAAATAAACACTGCATCGATGGAATCACATTAATGCATTGAATCATGCGTTGATGTGGCCATGTCAGCTAGGTCATGTTGATGGGGCCACATCGATGAGGCTTTGTTGACATAACCCTTGGCACGACTCATCATACCCCATGACTAAATGAAAACTCATCCTTGAGTGAACAAAAGAAGAAACACATTTCTTACAAAATTTTGGTAAGGTATTGAATTGTTGATTAATTACTAACACACTCAAACATAACACACACACAAACAAACACTAGGTTCCTGAGTGTATGGAATTATAATTTTACAAAATTTTGGTATTCAAGACAACAAAATTGAACACTAGGAAAAAACTAATAAACAAAACTTCTCTAATGATGTGAAGACAAGGAAGAAGTTCCAACAATCCTAGGCATTGGAGGCCCTTGAGGCTCTAAAGAGCCTTCTCCTGCTTTGGGAAGATGCAATGGTTGAGGTAGTTGTGGTTGGCCTGTAGTAGTTCCAACCTTTGGTGGAAGATGAAAAGCATTCAATAGTGCCTTCATCTTCTCCTACTTACTTCGAGAATCATTCATGGTCCACACCACATCATAAATGTGGATCGATGTGGGAACATCTCAAGGATAGGACATTTTCAAGAATAGCTCCTTTGCATTGATGAACTAAGAAGCAAAAGTTTGCATTTAGAATCAAACACACTTACTATATTTTTGAGCTCTTGATAGTCACTCATTCTCCTAACCAATTTCTTAGCTATGGACTATTGATCAATGAAGCACTACCTGAGAACATCAAGTTCTACATTTGTTAGTCCTATCCATTTTAAATCAACAAGATAAGCTTTTCAAATCAGCAATTTTCATAGCCAAGCATTGATTGTTAGTCCTAGCCATTTTATGTTGCTACTCTAAAATTATGCACTTGCCCCTTGCTTCCAACAATTTTAAATGGGTAGTAGAAATATCTTTTGGTATGTCAAAGACCTTTGGAATTAGCTGCCAAGTTTTCACTTGTCATTCCAGCAACTCCTCATGGTAGGATACATTGAATCTCCCACTAGCTATTCCTGTAGATGTCTAGACATATATGAGTGTATTAACATTGAATATAGATGTTGCAGGAACATTGAGGTCTTTGCCCACATGATCTACCACCACCTCTATTATTGTTTTCTATCCTTGGTGTTGCATCACTAAGACAGTGGTCCCATGTCCTTTCTTCAAGTGCATTAAGAAGGTAACAATATTCCCAAAAAATTTTAGGAACTACTATTGTCCAAGAATGGACACTGTTACCACCTAGGCACTAGGATTTGAGCACACTGGTAGTTTCATTCTTTGGATAGAAAACATAGACATTGTTTCTTCCAACTAGATTATGATACAAGTTGCCTTGCTCAAATGGTTGAGGGCTCATTGGTAGATAGAGGGCTCCCTACTCAATTCTTCTTGTTGTATCTACAAGATTTGCTCTTGGAGCTTTTGCATGTGTTTTGCAGTAGAACACATATTTGGTGTTGATTGCTCTTAAGTGGGTGATGGTGGTGGCTACTCCTCTTCCTTGGTTGTGATAGGGGTCTTGTCCTTTATCATTTTTTCCTAAGAGATAGAAGGAGCATGCTTGATTGCATCATTGGAATAGCAGACTGTTCTTGATCTTTTGCATAGTCTTCTAATGAGGAAAGGAAAGGGAAGGATCTTCCTTTCACATTTATTCTCTTTGAACTACTTCTCTATATCTAGATAGATCAACTGTAGAAGGTTGATGGANAAACCTAGGTATAGGAAGCTAAAACTCATGCCACAAGACCTCTTCATGTGGATCCCAAAGTAGAATCTATTCATCAGATTTTAGAAAAAGTAGAAAAAAAGCAATGTCACTGAGATGAGACATCGGGTCCTGTGCCAAGACATGAAATTACCTTTACCTATGTCTGCCTAAATCAAATCCATCCTAGGGACATTCAACATTCAGTTCTCTAAGAACTAAACTTTGGGATGTTCTTGGAGTTTTCTCTAGAGGAAGTTAGAGCTCAATTTTTGACCTCTACCATGTGGTCAATCATCACTTTCAGTGGAGAGTGGTACATGAGGGAGACCTACCTCTTCTAGAACAACCAATAGCTAGGTGCCATAATTATAATCAGGGACATTTGTATGTCCTACTCATNCTCTCCACTGAAAGTGATGATTGACCACATGGTAGAGGTCAAAAATTGAGCTCTAACTTCCTCTAGAGAAAACTCCAAGAACATTCCAAAGTTTAGTTCTTAGAGAACTGAATGTTGAATGTCCCTAGGATTGATTTGATTTAGGCAGACATAGGTCACGGTAATTTCATGTCTTGGCACAGGACCCGATGTCTCATCTCAGTGAGATTGCTTTTTTTCTACATTTTCTAAAATCTGATGAATAGATTCTACTTTGGGATCCACATGAAGAGGTCTTGTGGCATGAGTTTTAGCTTCCTATACCTAGGTTTGTTCTTGTTAGCTCCTTCTAGTTCTAGGTTGCTTGTCCCTAGGCCAAGATGATCCTACCTCCTATCCATGCTTTAGTCTTCGTGCCATCTATGACCATAACATGATCAAGGATTAGCATATAGTGTGTAACTCATAACATTAAGTAACTTATCTCTTTTTGGATAGTTACACTTGCCTAAGATGTGGCCATGGTAGATTTATCTTTTAATATTATTTTATTTAATTTTATATTCTTAGAGTTTTTTGGAAGGGTTTAACTTCCATACGTTGATGATTTAATGATATTGTTTTCATTAAACCCATGGGGAAGTTAGAAAAATATCAAGAATATTTCCATCAAAAATCTAGGGTTTGTGGCCCCATGATGTAGAGCATATCGATAGTAGCTAGAGGACTAAAAAATGACTGAAATCAGATAAGTGGTGCAAAAGATATGGGCTCTAAAAAATTGCAAAAACTTCCCTCTTGTTTGAAGTAAAATGGTTAAAAAATTGCTAAGTATTATTCTCTATTTATTGTATTTTTACCATGTGTTGATGTGGCTGCATCAAATTCGCCATGTTGACACAAGTAATTGCATCTATAGTGCTGCATCGATGCATATGTTAACTATCATTGAATTTTGAAAAATTCAATAAATACAAGGAGTTTTAACGTGAAATTGGAGTCTTTTGAAAGCCCACGAAGATAGGAACACAATGAAATGCATGAAAAGGGCTTGATAGTTCACAAAATGGAGGTTTTCCATTGGAAGATTTATGGAGAAATGCCTTAAAGAAGTGCACAATTGAATGCAGCTGATGAGAAATGCAAAAGAATTGATTGTGGAAATGTCTAAGGATAAGGATCTTGACTATAATAACCAAGGAATATATAAGTGAATCCTCCCCATAGTAGGAACATGTCCTTTTTTCCTTTGCATAACCTCAACTAAGGAGTCCATGGATCCCAAAGTTGATTAATTGTTATGAAAAGTTAATGGCCTAATCCAAAAGAATCTACCTAAGAATTTTAAAAGTTCAAACTAAGACATTGAACAAGAACATGGAACTGGAAGTGAGGTGAATATTAGAAAGAATTTATGAATGAGAGAGAAAATAAAATGGAATTTCTAATCNATTTATGTTTTTATGGATTTTTCGATAGGAACCACACCATGCAAAGATTTATTAACTTCTTGTTATTGGTCGACATGGAATGATAAGAAATCTATGAAAAACACTCATTTGCTCAAGTAGAAAATCATAGAGAGTATTGAATTTCCTTAAGGTCACACTCTTTTCAAACCTTTTAATATTTCCCAATTTTAAAAACTACCAGGGCCACAAGTTCATTAATGTTTCATTAATGAAAAAGGGACCTCATATTTCCAAAATAAATAAGACCATAGAGTTTATGGATGTGTGGATGACATAGACTCATTGCCTATTCCATGAAAAGGAAACTTTCTCTTATTCATCAATCATCCAAATTCAAAAATAGAAACTAGGCATTAGTAATCAAAAACATAAAGTACAAACCACCATTAGCAATGACTACAACATTACTATGTTTTGTTGGCAATAAAGCACTTTATTGAAAAACAATAATAAAATCACATCAAATAAAGGAAAATATACAAAAAATTGTAGAAAAATCCAAGAAAGATAAAAACATACTAACTATGTTGTAAAAAAAAATTATAAGAATAACAAAGTGTAAAATAAAAAAGGGTATAAAAACAAAGAAATTGTAAGACAAAAAAAGTGTAAAAATAAAGAAACTGTAAAATAAAAAAGTGTAAAACAAAAAATTGGAAAAAATGAGGAGACACTGATATGATTAACATGGATGGCCAATTCCCCCACAACTAAGTTGAAAGGAGTAGATTTAAAATATTTACGAAGGTTGTCCATCAAATGAGGTGTCACTTGCATTGGTTTACTCAAGCTCAGGGAAAGGTTTAAGTTATGTTGACCAATTGCTTTTTGTTTGGGCTCTCAAGTTTGTAGATTAACATGGCCCCAAAAGGAAAGGCTTTATAAATGAGCTAAGGCCCTTCCCACAATGTTTGTAACTTAGTCTTCTAACAAACATGTGTGGGGTTCTAGTAGAGGACCTTATCTCCCAATTGAAATTTAACTTTCCTTATCCTAAGGTGATGGCATTTTTTGTTGAATGCTTTTTGCACTTCAATCAATGATAGGGATACTTATCTATTCTCATCTACCACATTGAGGTTGATCACTCTTTCTTTCTATGCTAGGCTAAGGTCAAGATCAAGGTCAAAGGTTGTTGAAAGTGTACAGAACTTAGATTCAATAGAACAATTAGAAGTTTCTCATACACTAGGTCATAGTGAGAGTAGCCTATAGGGAGCTTCATTATGCACAAAGGGCATCATTAAGATTTGTGTTCTAGTCTCTTATATATTTTCTAATTATTCTCATTAAGACTTTTGAGATTTCCCTATTGGTAACCTCCTCATGATCATTTCCTTGGAGGTGGTATGGTGTTGTTAATTTATGTTCAACCCCAAAGTGTTGCATGAGCTTTCACAATGTAGCACCTATAAAATGAGTACCATTATTAGAAATTAGTACATGTGGTACTCCAAACCTATTTAAAACACTTTGTTATACAAACTATGCAATAGTGGAAAATGTATAGTCGATGATGACTACTACTTTTACCTATCTGGTATAATAGTCAGTAGTCACTATTATATACACCTTTCCATATGACATGGATGTGATGGAACCCATGAAATCAATGCCTTAGATATCAAAGGATTCTAGTGGTTGGATCCACTATTGAGGCCCCTCCATTTGAGTGGTCATTCCACCATCTTGTTAATAGTGTTCACAAGAGTGGATGAATTGGTGAGTGTCTCTAAAGATTGTTGGCTAGTAATACCCTACCATCAAGATCTTAATGGTCATGCATCTCCCAGCATAGTGGCTCCCACAAGGACCGTCGTGAGCATCTTGAAGAACACATAGTTGATTAGCATCAAGGACATACCAACACACCAAGCCATTGGTCCACATCTTGTAAAGATATTTGTTAATTTCCATGAAGCATTTGGCCTAATGAAGAAAATGTTATATCTTTAATGGTCCAATTCTTATGACATCTCCTAAGTGAGAAGATAAGTGAGGATGCCATCATACCATTTTGGTTCAATGAAAATGTGTTCACTTATTACATAAAAAAAGATGAGTTCATTAAGAAATTGATTAGAGAGTGGGCTCTCCTCCCCTTTATTATCCCATTGTAACCAAGCCAAGTGATTAGTGATCACATTCTCAATTCCCTTTTGATCTACCATTGTAAGATCGAATTCTTGCAAGATCATAAGCCACTATATGACATGGGGCTCATCGTTAGCTTATTCATCAGGAAGCGAATGGCACTGTGATCAGTGTGGACAAATACCCTGTATTCAAGCACATATTTCTTGAATTTTTCCATGGAATACACCACCATCATTAGTTCTTTCTTCATTCTAGTGTAGTTGAGTTGTGCATCCACAATGCTTTGGGTTGCTTAGTGGATATAATAAGGACATTTTTGATCATCCAACTGCATAAGCACAGCTCCCAAGGCATAGTTTGATGCATTTTTCATGATGTAAAATGGATGGGACCAATATAGTGCTCGTAGAATTGGAGTTTATACAAGCTTTTCCTTAAGCTATTGGAATGATTTTTCACATTTCTTAGTCCATATGAATAGAGCATCTTTCTTTGTCAGCTTGACCAATGATTTTATGATCTTAGAGAAATTCTCTATAAATTGTCGATAGTAGCCAATGTGTCCAAGAAATGACGAGACATATTTAATGATTTATAAATGACAGGTTATTTCTTGGATGATCCTAATCGTGTTAGTGTCCACCTTGATCCCTACTTGTGAGATTTTTTGTCCTAGTACAATGCCCTCCTAGACCATTAGATGGATCTTTTGCCAATTGAGCCAGAGATTGGTCTCTACATACCTTTTGAGCACTTTCTTAAGGTAGTCTACGGATTTCTCAAATGTAGAACCATAGGTGGAAAATTCATCCATGAAGACTTCTAACCCACTACTAATTTCCTACTGAAAAATACTTAGCTACTAATTTGCTGCTAAAAATACTCATGATAAGATGTTGGAATGTTGTAGGGGCATTGCACAGATAATAGGGCATCTTATTATATGCAAAAGTCCCCCGAGGACTTGTGAATGTTATTTTGGCCTGATCCTTTTGAGCAATTTCAATATGGTTATAGCCACTATAACCATCCAAAAAGGTATAATAGCAATACCCAAAGATAGTGTCTAACATCTGGTACACAAATGACAATGGAAAATGATCTTTGTACGTTTTCATGTTCAACAGCCTAAAGTCAATACAAACCCATTTTCCACCTTTCTTTGGCACAATTACAAGTGGGCTAATCCAATCGCTATCCATGATTGGATAGATGAGTCCCATCTTGAGGAGTTGTTCAATTTTCTCTTTGACAATATGCTTCAATTTGGGATTCAATCTCTACTAGGATTTCCTCCTTGGCTTAATGGATGGATTAATATAGATGTGATGTTGACATATCCTAGGATCAATCCTTATGAGTTCAGAATATGATGAAGCAAAGGCTATTGGCAATTTGTTACCACATTCAGTAGCATTTTTTTGTTTAGGGGCAATGTTGACATTGATTATTACTGGCTTTCCATTTTTTAACAATGCATACTCCATGTTGGTAGGTATAGTTTTCAACTCTAAGGGCTATCATTTAAAATTTTTAGGGATTTTTATGTCTCCCCAATAAGTATCATTAGGTTCATCATCAGAGATTTGGTGATTAACGTGCTTCAGTTCATCCATGCCTACCACATAGGCACATGTTAAGCTCTTAGTTGGTTTTATGCAAAGTGTGCTATTTTTAGGATCACCTATCAACCACTAGGTACTCTCCTACTTTGTGGTTTCTATGTATAGACAGTTTTAAATTTCAGATTCAGCTACATACTCTCTTCATGCTTTGATTGATTACTTTTGATAGACCATACTTTCTGCACATAGCTATACCCTATATCGTTGTATGTGATGCATGGAACTCTCTTCTTCTTAATATTCTTGAATGCATTTACTACGGAAATTTCTAGGAAAAGATCTCTAATGTCCATTCATTCATAAATAGTTCTTAACCAAGCCCTTCCCATAATGATTGGGAAGTCCCCTTTGCAGTTCTCAACCTTGATCACCAAGAAATCGATAGGATAGGATCACCCATAGACAGTGGTCAGAATATCCTTCACTAGTTCTAAGAAAATAGTGATAGACTAATCTATCAATTTTAAATTAATGTTGGTCTTCTTGAGAGAAGGTAGGTTCCAGGCTTAGTACATTTCATAAGAAATCAAATTGACAATAGAACATGAATCAAGAAGAGCTTTACATGGCTCATTCCTAGTGATTTGTAAATAGATGAGGGGACTTCCAAGATTAGCTCTTTTCCTAGGAAGGTTACTAGCCTTGATCCAATCATATACAGTATGGGTTAACATGACTATGTAGATTTGAAGAGGTGTTTGGTTTGAAGGGTTATCGAAAGAAATAGAAACAAAAAATGAAGGAGAAACAAGGTGACTAGCTGCACGAGTTGGTGAGGGCATTGTAGGGCTATTGATTCGAAAGAATGGTCATTTTTAAAGTCTATGTTTTGAACCACTTGGCTAAACAGTCAGCTATAAGTTAACAACCCTAGTAGCATTACATTGTTATAGTTGGGGTAGAAACTCATCCTACATTAATGGAGCAACTAGCAATTGAGTTGAGGGTGGAGGAACATGTGCAAAAGGATGAGGATGGTACTGATGAAATGAGGAATCCTTTCTAGGAAATGGAGAATGAGATTTGTACTATTCCAAAGGGTAGTAGTGATGCTAGAATGAAGCATCACTGTAAAAGTCACATGGAGACATGGGCTACTAAACATAGTAATTGTTAAACCCCAAGAATTGGTTCAGTTCTTAATAAGTATCTTTGTCAAAGGTGTACATTTTGATTGCTTTTATATTGTTAATTAGTGTTTAATTAATATCTATTGTATTTTAGTCTAGTGGTAAATATTTGTTTATTATGATTAGTTTATTAGTTTATTTCAATTAATATGATATATTATTATATATTAATGTGATTATAATTATATTCATATATATATATATATATATTATATTACTATATAACTATATATAAACATTATATAAAGTATATAAATATTATATGAGGAATTAGGACAACTTTAGCATCCTTTAGCTTGTCAAGCTTCCACTGCTATTGCTACCATTGAAGCAAGTACAAAAGCAAGGCCAGCTGATGCACCTGATACATGATTAGAGGAGGCATCAACCTCTACATCAACAATTGCTATTGATGAAGCATGTTAGCAATCCAAACGATCTAGTCATAGCGCTTAGCTGCAACCATGTTCTACATGCGGATTGTTACCTACAAATTTTGGAAAGCTCAGCTATTATTGCGGATGTAATTATGCCCCTGCCACTACCTAGTGACACCATGAAAGCACTTATTCTAGAATTCTTGTCAAATGGAAGTCTACATGATTTGCTGCAGCAACCTTCTTTGCACTTGTGCTGATGTTGGTGTTCCTTACAAAACCTAGACGGGTAGAAGACCTTAAAGTGCTACCATGAGACACTGTTATTCCATTAGGAACCAATGTCTAAGTAGAGCTTCTTGGGTTGCTACCTAAAGTTAAAGTTGAAGGCATGATGCCATTGATAACAATACTAAAAAATGATTGGTATTGATATAGATGACTGACACCCTACCTTTGGATGCTATCAAATGGTTGTTGAGTTAGCCCAGCTGATGTAGACCATGTCTGTGAAATGGGCTACTAAGTTAGCTTGACTAATGTAAACCACATCTATGAAATTGGATGTTTTCTTTGTTACTGCTTGCTCGGTTGCTTTTCTACAAGGACGACTACTGATTTTGGGTCATCTGCATAGGACAAGCCATGGTAGGCACAATTGGTGCCCAACAGTGAAGCAACATTTGGTATGATCCAAGTCGCAGGTTGCCTCTAGCATTCATTGGCGGTGATGTGGTCCTAAGCTTTCATGGATAGTCATCTTTACAGTGGTTTTTGCAGCTACTCCAATGCTTGCACTCACGTGCTGGGCTACTCTAGGAGGCCCTGTGTGGGGACCCATCGACATCCATAAAGTCCCCACAAATGACCAACCATCGATAGCATCATTGCTAAGCATGAACTAGCTCGTCAGTGATATATGAAAGAAGGAAGATGCGAAATATCCTTATATGTTGCTGCTGTTATTGCTAATATTCTTCATACATGCATAGGGACTGATTGGAGAGAGAGAAAGAAATTGGAATGTTAACTTTATCGGTACAATAACACTAGTAGCGAGTTTAAATAAGATCAAATGAAATAGCAAAGATGGCGAAGTTCTCCAAGCAATTTGAGGCACAACCAGTTCCTGCATGGAAGGAAGCATTCATAGATTACTAAACACATCAAAATTATTTAACTACTTATTTGTTAGCAAGAAGAACAACAGTTACAACTGTAGCATGAGCAAGGGTTTCATGGCCATATGCACACAACATTGAGTTCACTTGGGAAGCTATGCCAACACTACTTTCTACATAGAACCCACCAACTCAACGTTATTTAGAAGTGTTAGCACAACACAGAAAAATAGTATCATGGTCTTGTTTCCCTCCACCTCTTCTAAGACAAGTTTTTTAGCAACA
>MNCI01030091.1:74409-86151 GCA_015680685.1 Gnetum montanum | reverse complement strand
CTCCTATGGAGCATGAGGATGTTCTAGATTGGTTGCTACAGATAGGATAAGTGATGATGTCTCTATTTGACATTGCTCAAGATGTCACAACAACTTAGTCAAACCTCATCTCCACAAAATGGAAGTTGGTCATGATAGAGTTTAGGGCCGAGCATGCGGATGACAAGTTAAAAGGACTCTAAGAAAAGCTTGTCACCCTACAAGTTGCATAGTGGGACTTGTCCCAATTCATCCCTTTAGACTAGCTAGAGTCCTTCCAAATAGAGCAACTAAATAAATTGCTAGCAAAGAATAAAAGGCACAAGCTCAAACATATGCACATGCCAAAGCACTCAAGGCCTTACAAGAGGAAAATAAATATCTTGCTACTGACAATCTCTAATTGACTATAGTGGAAAAATAAAAGAATGTTCTCGAAGAAAATTTTCAGCAATTGTAGTAACAATTAATAAGGGTTAACCAAGACATGAATTGCTTTGCTAGAAAAATAAGACCCTCTCAATGGAGGAGGTATGCACAATCTATCAAAAGATGGAAATTGAAATAAGCACATGGTAGAATGAGGCCAAGTGACATGAGAAGCTCAAAGAATACTTCCAAGATTAGGTGGGGATGTATAAATAGGTGATTGAAAAAAAAAATCCATATGAAAAATTCCCACATTAACACACAGTGCTCAAAACGTTGATTGGTAGGCCATATTGGATAGTTATGCCTTTGTTCACCAGGCTAAACTAAAAAGCCGAGACTCGAAGATACAAGACCTTACAGAGTACATGGAGTTGGAAAACCTATGGTATGCCAACTTGGCCATGTTGATAGTAGGATGCCCAAGGATAGAATTGGAAAAGCAAGTAGCAACCACCTACGCAAAGTATGAAATAGAATTTGCTAAGCATAAGAAGACACTGCAAAAATTAGAAGTGGAAAATTCTAAATTAGAGATGATCAAGACTAGCTACCAAAGATAAAAGGATGTCATAATAGATTTGGATCGATGGCTCATAGACTACTAGAAATACAAGGACAAAGCCAGAGCCTATGAAGAGGAACGATGACTATTTGTGGCTTGGTATGTCAATGCCAACTAGATGTTTATGCAATTTCCATGTCCATGGGAGGTGTTGACTCTATCAAACATTAGAACATCAGCATGGATGACATAAGATCCTTGAAATCAAGAAAATAAACTCCAAGCACTCCTTCAGAGACATCAACTTCCAAAACATGGAGCGCAAGATAAGGGGATGAGACCCATGGAGGAACCACTTCCACCAGGAAGCACATGAGTCCAATAAATGTTTTCTTTTGACAATTCTGTGTATGTGTCCCAATTTTTTTTATTCAGTCGAACCCATACCTATCCACTGTGTAATCAATCAAACCCGTTCTCATTTTGTCTAACTCAATGACGAGTTGTTATTCAGTCATGGAGGTATGATGAATCGTGTTTTGCTATGCCCTGATATCGGGTACGTGATATCATAGCCTAGATAACAATATCGAATACATGATATTGTGAGTCCTATGTAAGCCTATAAATACCATGTTCAGGCACACAAGAAAGGGGAAGTTAGTAGGTGTAAGTGTAGAGTTTTTTTTTCCATTTTTAATTAATTTTAGTTCTTTCCATAGTGCATGCCTATAGTGTGATGATTGTAATTGTATAGAACATTTATTCGAGTGTGATGTACTTGGACAGGCACATGCTCAAGAATAAAGATCGAGATTACTCCATAATTGCAGCATTCAATTAGTTTTAATTATTTAATTTTTATTGTTATTTATCATTTTATTAATTAATATTTCTTTACCATCATTTACTGTTCCTGTTGTTAAATGTGGAATGAGTATGACTTAATCACGAACATTTAAGTGTAACTACATAGTAACCCAGTAGCATATCTAGGAGCACTCAAGTAATATGTGCTTGGTAATTCCAAAAGTAGTACATGAGGTCCAAGATGCACATGGATGATTAAGGATGGATGCTCATCACACTTAGGCTAGTTTAGATTTTGCTTCTCATTGCCTATTAGCTTACAACAAGATTATTTCTCATTGTCTCTAGGAGTAGCACTAGTTTAGGATCACATCATACAGCTCACTCTAGACTAAACCATACATGATAAGTGAATCTTAGTCCAAGTGGGAAGACAACAAACTGCAATCAATGTGTAACTATCTAGATACCACAACTAGTCCGCCTATGGAGTTTGATAGGATTGTGCATGAATTCTTGTATTCATATGGTTGAGTGTAGGGGTACCTCGCCACTCATTATTTTTATTCTTTTTCCTTTGAGGATTTCCTACATCATTTTAAACATGAGAAATTGGAATATTATGCATTATTTATAGTTAATACAAGGATGTTGAGAATAGTAGGATGTGATATCTTACTACAACTATGCATATATAGAATTCTATCTCTACAAGGTTTACTTGATGAGTATCTCCTAGTGAAGCATTTGATTTAGTTGTCTATTAAAACCTAGAGGAGACTCATATTCACTACAATAAGGTTATACTTATTTTTATCAATTTTTATTTGATGTAGTATTATTTTAGTCTCTAGGTGATTGAGATTTTTCTACATCTTTATTCAGAGGTCAATGAAGGAATATGCTGGGTGTTAGTTTCTAATTCAATAAACCTTATTCTCATGCATACCTTTGATATTTGTAAATGCTCACCCCAATGTTATTGAGCCTTACTCATATAAAGAATTTTGGTAATAACATGATGAAATTCATTGTATAAAATTATAATTTTTACTAGTTTTTTGCCTAGTACTCTTGTTAGAAGTGGCATGAGTAACATGTATTTATATTGGAAATTAAAACTTTAATCAGTTTCTTAGCAATCATGATTGTTTCATGTAGTACATAGAATTGATAACTCAAGTTTGGATGGTGCATTCTTGGGCATTAATTATTTTAAGTATACCTAAGGTATGGAGTAGCATTGATGCATGCATCAAAACTAAAGTGCATGTTGAATTTTTTATAGTACTTCATACCTAGAAAAGAAAAGTCTACTCATGTATTATTTAACTTAGAGGTTTTCATTGGTTATCTTCAAAGCTTTGATTCTTCATTAGAATTTAGGAATTCCTTCTTTGGACATCATTCCATGAATTTAAATGAAGCTTTCTCATATTTTCCATCCTTTTGTTGGATCATGGAACAATAATCTTTTTTGTAAGTTTTTAACTTTTGCTAACACATCATTCAAGAAACCTTTTAAAAAAAATGAAGATAGTGAAAGTTCCTTATCTCAACACCAACAATCAAAGGTATTGCGTGTTTGAAAAATTTAGCAATTTTGTAATGAGAAAACTCATCATTTTTGAGGTATGTTTCATTCCTCTCTGATCATTAAGACATTTTATTCTTTGGATTGTAGTTTTTTCCATTTCATCTTACGTCATTTATGGGTGTACGCATGTGATTGGGTCTAATGCAATTACAAGTAAGGAATCAATTAACATGTATGAAAATATCATTGAAATTATAATTGTCTATCATTAGAGTAAACCTATTCTTGTGATTGCATGATGGGTTAAGTTCTTAATGCTCTAGGTCTTCCTTAATTGGGGATGTGAGATATGAAAGGCTTAACACAAGGATGAGATTGCATCATGGGCAATGTTTTCATTGCACATTAGATCATGTTCTTACTAGTATAACTAAGTGATGAGACTTTTAGACTAGGATAGTCTCTAACATTTCAATTAAGTACAAAAGCAAGCATACTTTCCATTGATCTTTCATTTTTGTATCCATGCATTATCATCATCATCATTATCATGTTATGATCAATTTGATGTATTCGTATTGTTAAAATCATACTTTGATGAATGAACTGGGCTTGGATGTTGGACATTAGTGTTGAATGTAGATAAGGTATGACTTACTTCCTCTTTCCAAACTTGGTTAAGGGCTTTAAGCATTTCAAGTAAGCATAGTTGGATTATTCTAGTAGTATTGATTTGTGGGCTAAGTTTAAGAAATTTTTTTAGGCCTTTATATCAAGTAACAAGATATCATTTATCTTCATCTTCTATTTACCTTGGATTCATGGGATAAGTTGTTGTTGCATAGATCTTTCTAGATTCTTAGCAATATGAAGACATACTTGTGGTTTAGGCACTTTTAGTTAATTACACAAGTGATTATCTTCTTCATTGATTAGTATCACAAGATGTCATTGAAACTACACATATGAGCATGCCAAAATAAAATAAATAAAATGTGTGAAAATTTTCCATTTCTACAACATACCTGTTGGGAGTTCAATTTTTATGGCTTTCTAGTCATAATATACAATATCTCCTACATTTATTGTATTTGGATGGTTAGTATTCCTTGTTTTGTACTTTGAATGGCTTTGAGATTAGATTCTTTACTACATGTAACAATCATATGATCCATGAAAACTATTTTAGTAGGAAGGTCCAATGTTTCAATGTGATAAATAGTACTTTATGAGAGTTTAGGATAAGTCACTTCATTAGGCACAAAGGGAAGTAACCTTTAGTTATAAATATAATTTTTATATTTGATTGAAAGATCTTTGAGCTTTTAAGGTATGAGGCATTAGTAAGACATGAGAACATGCTCTAGATTGGAAATCATTAAGTGAAAGGTATATTTTATCTTCTTTTTTCTTATGTTTATTTTTTCTTTTCCTTTGTTTTTGTAGGTTTTTCTAGTTTGGACAACCAACTACATGTTCCTAAAACTCATAGTTGGTGATAATCTACTCTAAATTTTTTATCATGCCTTAGTTGTAGAGAAATTGCAAATCATAGCATCCTTGTAGTTTGAAAGTACAAGCCACTAAAACCTACATGTTCTTGCAGTTCGTTCTTTTCTAGAAGCTCAATTTACTAGTTTGAGTGACAAAAACTTACATGTAGTCATACTTAGAATTATAGAAATTTTTTTAAATGTCATAGTGTGAGCAATTGAAACTTACATCGAGTTATAAATCATATTATAGGAAAAATTTTGAATTGTACTTCATAGTATGAGTGAATATGACCCATAATGAGTAACATCTTACTCAAAAAAATAATTTAAAAAATCAAGTTTCACACTATAAGAGACTACAATCAGTCACTTGAGATACTATGATCCTAGCCACTTGAGAGTCTATGATCATAATCACTAGTAGTACATTATGAGTCATTACAACTCATAGTGAATTGTAATCTTGAAAAATAAAAAAAATCAAAATAGTTACATTGCAATATTTATTTTTATTCACACTCAATAGTGGCCCTAGCACTAGTGTGTCTAAGCTATACTCGGTGACTTTAAGCTTTATTCTTTATTAGAAATTCACAAATCTCATTCCTTATTAGATATAGAGGTAGGTAAGTGCATTAACTTTATTGATTTATTTTGTAGTTTTTATCCCAATTATTAGGATTTTCTACTATGACATTATAAATGATTTCTAGGAGAAAAAATTGAACCATTTTTTTGTGTCTTACTCTTCAATTAGATGCTTTACTTTGTTATGATATTTGAGGTTTAAATTTGGACTTAAAATCCTTAGGACTTGTGACAATTGTATGGGTAATTTCAAAACTCCTATAAGAAGTAAAATTACACACTTGAGTAAATATGTACATTGGAATTGGTCATACAAAAACTCTTCATTTATGTAGATCTCTAGCTTAAAGTATTGCCATAGTTATGTACATTGTTGAAATTTTGAATATGAACAATTAGTTACTTTTTACTATACATGAACTATTCATTTTACCTTCTTGACCATGAACTATAGAAACTATGGTTGAATTTTTGAAATTAACATTAATTTCTAAATTCTAATTAGGGAATTGTTATTATGTACTAGAGTGGTAATATCATGTGGTGTAGATGTTTTGATTAAAAATTTTACAAGTACTATTTTCAAAATAATTACTTGTTAAGGTTGGTAATTTAAACTATTTACATAGCTTCATTTGCTCATACTTCGTGGAAATACAAGCCTTTTTCTATTTGTGCCATAATTTAAGATATTATATCCTAAGCGAATGTTAATTTTTTTGTGTATGGCTGTTTGTATTTCATCCATGTGTTTAAGTTGGTTTGCTATAGTAAGAAGCTAAAAATTGTTGTTATATTTTTACAATAGAGCAAATAAGTGTGTAATTGGTGCAACATTTATTAGCATGAATATATTTCTTTTTCTTTTTCTATAATAATATATTTTCAAATGCTAGTAGTAATTTTAGAATATTTTCATACCATTTTGGTTTGTGCAATTTAGATGTCTTTGATATTACTATTTGTAATGTTGATTAAGTTATTATGTAACTACTTGTGTTAGCAGTATATGTATGCATCACTTGTCAAAATTTACAAGTTAATATTCTTAATTAAGTTGAGTTAATTTTTTTTACTCATTCAACATCATTTTAAAAAAGTAATGATTATTTGTTCTCCAGTTAAATGAGTAGCAATGGAGAAAATCAACTATTGGAGGTTGAGAATTCATGTACAAGACAGTTCAACCTCAAGTTCCATGGACCTAAGGGATCCAAGGAATCTTCAATGATCTAGCCGATCACTAAAGGACTTCAAACATTGTTACTGAATGATGCTAAAGAATGAGAGACATGTGAATAATGAATAACATGTCAGATTCATGAGAAAATTAAGCACTGATACAGAAAGTATGGATACAAAATTTTATTGATCTTAAAAATATAGAGTTTAGAAAATAAAGATCTATAATGCTCTCAAGGTTTTTGAATTATGGATTTGCACCCAAGCCTGAAATCGATGGCCTTAGAAGTTTATGGTTTGCACTCACGCCTTGAAGTAGAGGCTTCAAAAGTCTCCCTCAAATTGTAGTTGGGTGATTTGGGACATGTGTGGGTAAGTTATGCTTCATGACATCATGAAGGCATCTAACTTTTTGGTTCTGCACCAAAATAGAAGCTATGAATAGGTTTCAAGCACTTTGAATTGTTAGCACTAAGAATTGCTACATGCTTCCAGATCTTAAAATGCCAAAACATCCTAAAGTATGCATTGGATTTTATTTTTATAGGCCATGGATTGTTATTTTGCATTGACTTCCATATTAGCAAGTTTCCTAGCATTACTAGTAGCATTTATATAATTTACACTAGCAAGCATGTAGTTTTTGCATGATTTACACTAGTAGCCTATAGTGTATAGACAACATAAATCCAATTTACGTTGGTTGGCATAGTTTCTCATGTAATTTTGGAGAATATTATGGCTAGCACAATTCATAGCATATTTCATGATTTATGCTATGAATTATGCTTTACATCATGAGAATGATTCAAAATATTAACAAAATAGGATTACAAGATAGATTTCTAAGGGGAAATCAAGGAATTTATTTTGCTCTAGAATCTTATTAGAATTACATTAAAAGTTACATGAAAATGAGCTCAATTTTCTTATTTTAGCTTAACTTAGTTATAGGTATTCCTGTTTACAATTGAATTTTCTTTAAGGTATCTCATTAATCCCTCTTCATTAATGTTTAGAAGATTGACCCAAAACACATAAAAAAAGAATACAAAACACCACTATAGGTTTTCCACAAATATTTCTCTCTTCACACTTAATTTTGTAGATATTGAATCATGTCAAAGAGTACTTACAATGGTAGAGTAAGAATAAAGTGGGAATTGTGAGGATACCGAGTGATGTATTTAGGGTAAAATTTTGTACAGAAATGGTCTAAAATATTAATGAGGAATTCCAAATGTGTAGAAATAATTACTATGTGATGAATCATTTTTGTTTCCTATCAATGGGCCCTCATTGATGTGGCCTTATCTATGTGGTGTTGCCTCATTGATAGGGACACATCGATGTAGCGTTTGCTACATCTATGGGGCCCTGTCGACGTAGCTCTAGAATAAAGTCTATAAATACATGCTTACTAGCTTTGTTTATGGATTTATGGTCATATTTGTGGTAGAGCTCTTGCAGTTGTATCATTTAAGAGTTAGAATATTTCATTGAGTGCTTATAGAAGGAGTGAAAAAGTGTATGGATCTTTATTCGAGAACTATTGTACTTGACCACACTAGTGTGAATGGAAATAAAGACAAGATTTTCATCAAACCTTGTAGCCCTTGGAATAGATTAATGATTCATTTATGCATTTATTATTTTCATTAAGTATGTACTTAATTAGCTAAATTAGATATCAAGTGGCTAGTTATTTAACTAAGATAAATAGATTAAAGACATAAGTATGATTGCTTCAAGCGTAAACATGTATTCACTTTGTAATCCTAGTAGTGTTATTGCCTAGTTCACTTAGTATCATAGTGCTTGGGAACCCTGGTAGTGGATATATAGCTTTAGTATGTTTAGGGAAACTGGGATTGGATGCTTATGTTAGGACTAGTTAGAGATTAGTTAACTAGTTAAATTAAGTTATCTATTAAATTACTTCATTTCTCTATTTTAAAGCACCAGGAGCATAAAAATAAAATAATAAAAATTGTATGCCTCGATTACACTTAACCATACCTTTGTGCATCACAAGTGTAATTGAGAAGACAATCAATGACTATTAGGAAAAAGTTCACTTCCTAGAAGACTAGTATACCAAAAGACATAGAGTTCATGAAATTTTACCAAATCGCACATGAATGCTTTGTGATACATATGGTTGGACATAGGGGTACCTCAACCGCTCCTCATTGGCACTATTGCTAAGGACTCTTTTTGTTTGAAACATGTGCTATCTAGGTTTAGTGAACATCATTAACATGATTGGATGAACCCTAAGGTCAAAATCATTCTCACAAATAATATAATCACATAAGCACACTGATATCTTATTTGTATTGAAAAATGTCTTCTTTTAATAGGTGTGATGATACTAAATCACTAGTCCCTCAAGAATGCAAGGTGTTATATACTCATCTAGATGAGTATTTGCCTAACTTCACCTTCATCCTACATTAGGATGAATAATTGCAATGGTGTGATATGGAAGGCAACATTGTAATGCCTCTTGATCAATCTATGCCCGTGATGCTACTTCAAACTCTTAGAATGTTGGGCATCCAAAATCTTCAAGAGGAGTACATTGTGCATGATTATGACTACTAGAACTACTATCCCACTAAAACACAACATAGGAGAGATTGACACTAAGAAAAACACCATGAGTTTGTGAAGGAAAAATAGTTCACCAGTTCCTTGTTCTTGGTTAACCAAGATGATAATGAGGACCCTCAATTTTGCAGCTCTCAACATGAAGATTCTCTATCCCTTGTTACTATTGATGGAAATGTAGCCCTGAATCTGTGGTCCACTATGCATAATCTAGGTTCAGGTAATGATGGTTGTTAAGGCAGGGGCTTCAACAAGCATCAAGAGGATAAGAAAACTAATGCATGTGGCTATGAAAACTGAAGATGAGTTGGTAGATACCATGGTGGTGGTATTCCTCCTCCCTCTTCATCCTCTTCATTGACATCTTTTTCTTCTTCCTCTTCTGGGTTTGATAAATGTCGCTAAAATAACAACTGTGATGAAGGTAAATAGTGGGACAATAATGATGATCACTAGGCCTAGCATGACTAAAGGGGTAGCAAAAGACATCATCAACATCATTGAAATAATTATGATGATGAGCCTTTTTTGGCAATTCAAAGCATGCTAAATATTACAGAGGCTGTAAAAATTCCAACTAGGCATGTGAAAGATAGTTGGATCAGATGACTTGATATGAACAATATTCCTAGATTTGAGGGGAGATATAACTCTAATCTAAGAATACATCTTCAAGCTTTTCATGATTCCTATGCCTTACAAAATATTGAAAATTATTGGTAGAAACTAAAGATGTTTCCTAGGACACTCATCAAGGAGCCAAAATCCATCCGTAGGTGGAGTATAACACTAGAGCTATTTAATGATAAGTATCAGATGTACTCCAGAGTGTCTAATCTGAGAAGGAAGATCTAAGTATGGAAGAAAGAAAATCATGAACCCTTGGACACCACTATGGGTAGATACTTTTCTCTCATACATCAATGCCTTGGCCATGGTTATTCTCAATGGAAACAACTTTGCCATATCATAGATGGACATAGATAAAAAATGAGAAGAACTCTTGGGGTCTATGCCCAAGGGAGACTATTCAAACTTAAAGCCCATCAGATCTAAAGGCTAATTGAGTAGGTAGTAAAAGAAGAAGGAGAGTTGAGAAAATGTGAAAGTGCAAAGGAATACAATAGGGATCCTTCCATTAGAAAAAGGGAAGTCTAATTTTGTGACAATGAGGAATCACCACTTAATGAGATGATAAATAGAAAGATCTTACTAATCTAAAAATGTTTCTAAAATTTTGGCTAAGGTGGATAAAATGTGGAATTCATTGGATGAAAAATTCCAAACTACTCTAAAAATCACCAAATAATCAAGAGAGCAAAGGAGTGATCATAACCATATGAGGAAAAAAGAAGCTAAACATATTTATGAAAGGGGTAAGGGAAAGATTGTTGCAGTAGATGAAATTGCAAAAAATAAATTAGATGATGATGATGGATGTGACATTTTCCAATATGAACATCTTAAAAGCTGTTTCCCCATCATGTCACACTTACAAGAGTGTGGGGTGTATGCTCTAAAGTCATGACTAGCCAAAAGAAAAGCACTTTAAAAGGTTGTCTTATCCTCAAGGCAATCCCAAGTAGTTCCATTAGCAATAACAATATTATCCAAGTGGAGCTCCACCACAATTGTATGAGTAGTATCAATAGTAGCACCAACCATAGTCATGGGGGATGCCACCACTAAGGTAGTAGTACCCTTATAGGCAACCAAATTCATATGGGTATTATGTTTAGCAACCTGTGTCTCCACATGACTCTTTCAGTCATGTTTCTCCTTTCCAACATCACTACCATCCTCTTGAATACTATAGAGCTCATTATCCACATTCCAAGAGGGAAGCCACATTTTATGCTTATCCTCCTCCTATTTTTGCACCTGTTCCTCCACCCTCAACATAGATACCACCTAGTCAGCTATGCAAGGTGAACTTCCAGCCCAGTCCTAGCAACACAACACTACCAATGATGTCAATATATAACTGGTTCATCAAATAAGGGGTTTAGAATATCATGCTTCTAAAAGATCATTTTTTCAAACCAACAATCCTACTAATCCCTCACAAACTTAGGTATCTAGTCATCCAGCTCCTACTTCATCCTTTGCAAACCATTCCAACGAGTCTCTTTCAAACCAAATGCCATCCAAAATCCATACTCTTATGCTCACCCATGCCATATCTAATTGGATCCAAGCTAGCAACCTTCCCAAGAAATTAGCTAATCCTAGGAGTTCACTTATCTATTTATAGATTATTGGGAATGAATAATGTAAAGCTCTTCTTGATTCAAGTTTCGATGTGAACTTGATTTCTCATGAGATGTATACTACCTAGAACCTACCACCTCTTAAGAAGAGCAATATCAAATTGGAATTGGTAGACCAGTCAATCATTATTCCATTTGAACTGGTGAAAAACATTGTGACCACTATCTATGGGTGATCTTATCTTGTCCATTTCCTAGTAATCATGGTTGAAAACTACAAGGGGGACTTCCCAATCATTATGGAAAGGACATGGCTAAGCACTATTGATGTAAGTGTTGGTGACCGTTTGGGACGCGACCACCAACGAGTGTCCTCGAACAGGATTTAGGTGC
>MNCI01030091.1:50103-72779 GCA_015680685.1 Gnetum montanum | reverse complement strand
TTTTTTTTAGAAATATGATAAGTTATAACATTGATTTCGTATGAAGGACGAATACATCGTAAATGTGAACCGCTTTGCCCTGCTTGCTCCTGCTGCGCGCGCTCCCTCTGCGATTTGTGTGCTCTTGATGCCCAACTACTCTGCATCAGGTTTATCCAAAGTCGTGATTACCACTGTTGCTGAAACCCTGCCGCTGCCTTCTCCACCTCTTCCACGTTCGTCATGATCGTGTGTCATCTACTCCCACAAACACAGTTTGCGGTTGAAACGGCTGTCCGGGGTTGCAGGCAGAGGCGTAGGTGTGGCAACCGGCTGCATTCTGGCCCTGTTGTATTCTTTTTGTTTTTGATAACCCTTGTTCAGAAAACGCAGCTCACTGTGAAAGCAGAACAGAGAAGCCCTCCGTGACAAGTGTTTGACGAAATTATAAATCAAATGTGAAGTGATTTCTTGGCATTTTCTTGCTCAATTCCAGCAGCTAGCATCATTACGTTTTTGTTCCATCGATACTGCGTTTTTTGTTTTTCTTTCTTGTGGTGTTTGACCCTGTTGCTGCAAGTTCCAGTAATTGTTTTCTGTGTGCCGTTTTGGAGGCCCTCTCTGGTTCCTTGACACTGCAGATTTTTATATATTTTTTTTTACATGTTTCTGGCAAAGCAATGTTCACAGAGAATGGGGATTCCAGTAACAAAGTGCTGAGGAAACCTGTTCCTGTCTATCCACATAAACGTTTACTTTTGCACAGTATATTGTTTGAAACTGTTCTGTGAAATGATGAATTGCTATATTCTCATGGTCTCTTATAATAATACAAGCACCTCTCTCATTCTGCAGCATTTGCTTATAGAGAAATATATTCTCAACCTTTACAGAGGAAATACTTCACCCTGCCCAGACTACTGAATTTGCAGTATTCATAAACTAACCTCATTAAATTATAAAGTGGAACAACATATTGATGATTTTGTATTTCTCAACCAAGCTTTTCTCATATGTGTTTTTCCTAAAAATATGAGAATGTCTTTGTGTACTTATTCTCTTTTTTTTTTAAACTGAAAATCAAGCTACTTCTTCACAAATTCTTAAGTAATTGAAGTCTGCTCCATGAAATGGCCAAATGTGACAACAATAAGAATGAGCATAAGAGATCTTTCCCTAGAGATATCTAAGGAAACTATATTTGGGAATATTTGAAAGAGATGAGTTTCATGCATCGTGTATAATACATGGTGCAATTATGTATAGAAACTCTTGTCTATAAAATGAGCATCTATTTTTGCATGTAAGTAGTGTGCACATGAGCTAGATATTCAAAGGTGTCTATACATAGCAGCCACAAAACAAGAGGGTACCTAGTGGTTGACTATTGATTATGATAATAGCACAATGTGCATAGAACCTAATATGAGCCTAGCATGCACTTATGTTGCAAGCATGGATGAACTAGAGAAATTTCATCATCAACTCTTTGATGATAAAAACACTAATATCAATTGGGAAGAGTTTGAGATTCTTGAGTATTTTAAATAAGAGCCCCTAGAGTTAAAAAATTGACCTCCCACCTAGAATATGTGTTCTTGAAAAATGGAAAGCTAGTTATACTCAATTCCAAACTTTCTCCTAACTAGAAAGAAAAATTGTTGAAAGTGGTCAAAAAATGGCCAATAGCCTTTTCTTGGTCATATACTGGACTCATTGGAATTGATCCATAGATATGCCAATACTACATTTATACTAATTCATCCATGAAGCTAAGGAGGCAACCACAATGGTGGTTAAACCCAAAATTGAAGCAAATTATCAAAGAGGATATTGAACAACTCCTTAAGATAGGGTTCATCTACCCCAATGTAGATAGTGAGTGAGTCAGCCCACTTGTGATAGTGCCAAAGAGAGGTGGCAAATGGCAGGTTTGTATCAAATTTAGGTTGTTAAACATGATAACATTCAAAGATCATTTTGCATTGCCATTTGTTGATTAGGTGTTGGACACCATATCTGGGCACTTTTATTACAATTTTCTAAATGGTTATAGTGGCTATAACCAAATCTATAGTGCACCAAAAGATCAGGCCAAAACAACATTCACATGTCCCTAAGGAATCTTTGCATCTTGCAAGATGCCTTTTGGTCTATGCAATGCTCTTATTACTTTCCAATATCTTGTATTAAGTATCTTTTAGTAGCAAATATGTGGTGGAGTCGAAGTCTTCATGGATGACTTATCCACTTATTGTACTACATTTGAGTAAGCCTTGGACTTCCTTGAGAAACTACTAACAAGATGTGTGGAAAAAAATTTACAACTCAATTGGCAAAAGAGCTATCTCATGGTTCAAGGAGGCATTGTATTAGGGTTCCAAATTTCACAAGAAGGGATTAAGGTAGATTCCAAAAAGATAAGGGTCATCCAAAGAATCACTCACCAGCCAAAAACCATCAAAGATGTTTGGTCATTCCTTGGACATACTAGTTACTATCAAAGATTCATAGAGCATTTTTCTAAGATCAAGAAACCATTAGTCAAGTTAACAAATAAAGCTTATCCCTTCATTTGGACCAAGGCATGTGAAAATGCATTCCAAATCCTCAAGAAAAAGCTCACAGAGACTCCAATTCTACAAGCACCTAACTAGTTCAAACCATTCTATATAATGACAGATGCATCTAACTATGCCTTGGGAGCTATGATTATGTATTTGGATGATAAGAAACATCCATATTACATCCACTATGCAAGTCAAATTATTGTGGGTGCATAATTGAATTACACCACCATGGAGAAAGGACTGATGGTGGTGGTGTATACTCTAGAAAAGTGTAGACACTATGTGCTTGGATATAAAGTGTTTGTGCACACTAATCACAATGCCATCCACTTCCTCATCAACAAGCCAACAATGAGCCCCCATTCATATGATGGTTGGTGATCTTCCAAGAATTTGATCTTACAATGGTATATTAGAATGGAACTAAGAATATGGTTGCCAATCACTTGTCTCGGTTACAATGGAATAACAAAGAGAAGGAGAGCCTACTCTCTGACCAATTTCTTGATGAACTCCTCTTTACTACTACAATAAATGAACAAATCCCTAAAAAAACAAAATGTAATGATGGCATCCTCACTTATCTTCTCACTCAAGAGATGCCACAAGATTTGGATCATAGGAAGGAATAACAGTTTCTTCATCAAGCTAGGCACTTCATGGAAATGAATGAACATCTTTACAAGGTGTGTATCAATGGCCTAGGTTGGTGGTGTGTACTTAATGAAAATCAATTACACATTCTCTAGAATGCTCATGAGGGTCCTTATGGGGGCCACTATGCTAGGAGATGCATGGACATAAGAATCCTAATGGTAGAATACTATTGGCATACAATCTTTAGGGATGTTCACCAATTTATTTGATCTTGTGAGCACTATTAACGAGATGGTAAGATGATCGCACAAATGGAGGGTCCTTAATAGTGGATTCAACCACTAAAACCATTTGACATATGGGGCATATATTTTATGGGTCCCATCACATCCATGTCCAATGAGAAGGCATATATAATTGTCACCATTGATTACTATACAGTAGCCATCACTGACTATATATTATTCATTGCTATTCGATTTGGACAACAAAATGTTGTAAATAGGTTTGGAGTGCCACATGCATTGATTTTTGACAATGAAACCCATTTTACAAGTTCTACCTTTTGAAAACTCATGCAATGCTTGGGGGTTTAATGTAAATTAACAACACCATATCACCCCTAAGCCAATAGTCAAGCAAAGGTGACTAACATGGAGATTACAAAGATTATAATAAGAACTATTAGAAAATATAGGAGAGATTGGAGCACAAAACTCAACGATGCCCTTTGGGCCTACTACGCAACATGGAAACTCCCTATTGGCTACCCTCCCTATGAGTTAGTGTATGAAAAACTTCCAATGCTTCCAATTCAATCTAAGCTCTATACACTCTATAGCTTGTAACATGGATCTTGACCTAAGAATAGCACAAGAAAAAAGACTAATCAACCTAAATGTACTTTAAGAAAATTGATTGGTATCCTTGTCTTGGAATGAAGTGCATAGGACATTCAACAAGCAACGTAATGATCTTAGAATACATAAAGTAAAATTTTAACAAGGAGATAAGGTCCTCTATTGGAATCCCACACATGTACCATAGAAAACCAAATTTGAAACATTGTGGAAAGGGCCTTATATAATTAATGAAACCTTTCCTTCTAGGTTCATGATCATATACAAGCTTAAAAGCCTAAACAAAAAGAAATTGGTCAACATCCAATAGATAAAGCCTTTCCATGAGCCCAAGCAAGCCAGTGCAATGAAATACCTCAATGGATAGGCAACCATGCTCAATTTTTTGGATCTCCTCCTTCCAACTTAGTTATGGGGGAGATGGCCATCTATGATAATCATATATATGGCTTTTCAATTTTCCTATTTTTTCTTTTGCACATTTTTGTTTTGCAAATTGTTTATTTTACACCATTTTGATTTTAGAACTTCTTCCTATTTTACACCATTTTTCTACACCTTCATTAGTACATTTAAATTTTTCTTGGATATTTTACATTTTTTGATATATTTTAATTTATTTTAGTGAGATTTTCTAATTTTTGTTAATAAATGTTCTTTGTGCCAATAGAACACAGTGGTGTTGTAGTTGTTACTAATGGTGGTTTGTGCTTAATGTTTTTTTTACTAATGTGTGGTTTCTATTTTTGAATTTTTGTATCGATGGCTAAGGCATGGTTTCTTTTTCATGAAATAGGTAGTGAGTCCATGACATCCAAACATCCACAAACTCTATGGTTTTCCTTGTTTTGGAAGTATGAGATCCCTTTCATTAAATAAAATTTTAATAAATTTATGACATTGGTAGTTTCTAGAATTGGAAAGGATTCAAAGGTTTGAATAGGATTTGACTTTAAGAGGACTCAATACTCTTTGTACTCTTCTACTTTCTTGGGTGCATGAGTGTTTTCATAGACTTCTCATCATTCTATATCAACCAATAATAGGAAGTTGAATAAAGTCTTTGCATGGTGTCATTTCGATCCAAAGAGAAAAATAAAAAATGTTAAAAAATAAAACAAAAAACAAACATGGAAATTCAAAGCACATCCCTTAGATAAATAAATAAGCTACAAGAACTAGTTATGGTACTAGAAAGATATGTTACCCACACCTAAAGGTCCCCTCTAACTAAGGCCCTTTCTCACTTCCTGCTTCTCTTTTCTTCTCTTTATGGAGTGGTGGTTGTTTTGTGGAAGCACACTTATGTCTTGAGGGGGTGGATTAATCTTAGAGTTATGATGTGAAGTTATTGAAAGTGGTTGATGTTGGTCTACACTAAGGATGGATCTTCTAAGGTCATTTAAACACAAAATCCACAAGGGACTTCTGATGACCTCAATTTGGAATTCCACTCCACCTTCTCCATCATCCATCTATACTATCTATAACTCACCTACCTACTGGTGTCCATGCTCTTGATTTGGTGTTTTTGTTTGACGTTCTTGAATTTTTTGATAGAATCTTCCAAGTTTTGGTCCTTAACTTTTAACAACCATTAATTGCCTATGGGGCTCACGGACTCCTTAGGTTGAGGTTATGTAAGGGAAAACAAGGAATGTATCTACTATGGAGAGGACCCACTTGCATATCTCTTGGTGGGGTTCATTATGCACCTTATCCTTAGGCGTTCTTGCAATTAGAATCTTTTGTACACCCATCTTCTACATCCAACCATGTGCTTCTTTATGTACTTTATTCAATACACACATTCTCTATCAAATTTTAAAATTTTTGAGCCTCAAAGACCCTCTTCAATGATTTCATCATATCCTTGGCTTTTCTAGGACTCCATGGACCTCATATTCACTTAAAAATTCCTTGTATTTTTCAAGATATTCACATATGAAAATTTTGTTTATGGACCCTGTAAATGGGGCCTTGTTGAAGGAGTAGATGCATATGCAAGGCCCTGTATACAGGGCCCCATTAACATAACACAAAAATAGAATAAATATGCATGACCCCCTTTAGAAATTCTTACATTTACTCACAAATGCTAAGAGAGTTTTTCAAATTTTCAAAGCCCATAACTTCCTAACTATTTATCCAAATCACTCCGTTCTTTGACCCTGTAGCTATTAGAGGTAAGCTCTTAGTTGTGAAGGCCATAAATGTACCATTTTTTATAGAAATTTTTTCACCATTTTTCTAACTCCCACAAAGGTTTAACTAAGAAATCAACACTTAAACATCAAATTACAAAATTTAAACCCTTCCAACGAGCCCCAATGACACTTATAATAAAAATTGATTAATAAAATAAGAATAAAATAATCAATCGTAGCCAAGTGTAACTAACTAATGAGATAAGATATTCAATTATTCAAAGTTACACATTATATCTACTAATCTATGGATTTGTTGTGACTGCAAATGGCACTAAAAGGAAAATACACACAGGAAGAAGGACCATCTCAACCATGAGGGAAACAACCATGAATGGAAAGGGTCCAAGAACAATCCTAGGAAGAACCACTTACAACCAATGTCATGGGTCCTCTTAGGAAAGAGGATGAGGTGTAATCTATTCATCAGATTGGAAAACCAGCAACAACAATAGAACATTCTGTTGGAACATTTTGGCCACTTCATGGAACAGGAATTTGTAGATCGAAGCAAGCAATGAAGGAAGAAATAAAGGGTCTGTGTATCTATGTAGTAGGAGGTTTGGTCTGTGTGCTAGGTTATAGATTTTTGTGGGTTTGATTTGTGGAATGCTGGAAATTGTCTTTGGGTTGTGCGTTATCTAAGAGTCATCATCACAAGGAGAAGGTGGAGCAACCATGGCGACCATGCACAGCTGGAGAAATGATAATTTTAGAGAAATCAAATTTGTTAGTGAAACCTTTGAGATCCACAAAAATTCAAACACTTAGCTTGTTGAAGGAAACCCTTGAAAAGTCACAATTTAAGATATCTTAAGACATTATTGATATTTTAGTAGAAAACCAAGTTATCGTATACCTCACCTCACCAAAATAATGATAGCTATAAGTTTGCATAGAAATTCATATAACTTGTTTGAATGTCTATTTCCAATGTTCCCTGCAATATTAGCCATATACATGCCATTATCAGTTTGGGATAAAGGGCAAGAGTAAACTTAATGTGTGGGGATCTAGTTTGATATTTACATGCTGATTTTTATACAAGCTTATTGGAGCAGAAGATATTCTATTCAAAAATACAGGATGTGGGAAAGCTGAGTTCAACAGCCATAGACAGCTCTGCTTTACCGACAACAATGGTAGCCTAGCTTGGTCTGCCCTTATTTCTTGGCTGCAACATTCAGTTATGCCCTGCCACCGTGGAGAATTTCCACAGCAATCCCAAAACCAGAATCAGAAGAAACTATTCAACACTTCCAATTATGATGATTCCGAGTATCAGGGCAGTAGCTACCTACACTCCTTCGACTGTGCGACAACAAAGGTTACAATAGCTGTAGTTTTTATGGAACTTACGGATAGGGAAGGGAAGAGGACTGGCCTGGTTGCTTGTTTGCTTGCTCAAGGCCTCACTAATGCCAGCGCCATTCCATTGACATCTATGAACCATATTAACACATTATTAGTATTATTTTTGTCAATTTATCAGTCTTTCCATATGGATCCAAATTCAATTAAAGCAAACCACTCCTCTCTACGCTGCAAAGAATGAGCAACAACATGGAAGGATCGGCCACCGCTAATGGAGTGGTAATGCAGATCAACGGAACCTCACGTAGGCTTCCTGATTTCTTGCAGGAAGTCAATCTCAAGTATGTAAAGCTAGGATACCATTACCTTATCACGCATTGGCGGATCCACACCAAGATTTGAACCAAGGTGGGGTGACCAGGTTGATGCCCTCATCGTTGGCCTCCAGATGGACAACGTTTTTAACACACTAACTTTGGGGAAGCTTTTACTTTCAGAGCCTTGGGACATCATTTCATTACATAAGTCCAGGGCTACCGATACATAGCACCATCGATCAAAAATTGTGCTATTTTTTTTCACTGCCATTACTTGGGAGCTCCGCTGCTTCAAGAGTAAACCCGGGCTCTTTCTGGTTTGTAGAGCTAGATAGAAGGCACTCAATTATGCAATTAGATACGTGATTTCTCCGTGTTATCCCAGTCGATCATCGTAATTCTGTCACTATCAGTAGTTACCCATGAAAAAGAAAAAATTCATACAACATTTATTTTAATTAACTTTGGATTTTAATATAAGTAATTTAATTGTTATTATGCTACTGTACGTTTGACAGCCCTTGGTTGTGTACCAAGTAAGTATTAATATTGATTTAAAAATTTGTATATGCTAAGGAGTTATATTGGATAGTTATCCAATAGGACACTTGGCCACCATAGCTTTTATTTTCTATAGTGGTAACTTTTTGTGGAAGTTATAATTTCCTAGCCTTAATCCCATGATGTTTGTAACCACTACAAAGCCCACTTGTCAACTACAACTTGTTTATCTCCATGGTGACCACTTGGTGACTGAAGGGCCACTTGGCAACTAAATGGGACACTTGTCAGCTACAACTTTTTTATCTCTATGGTGGTTACAACCACCCAAAAGTTTTGTAACTTACCTAACTTGTTGGGCAAGTAATGTCTCCTAACTTGTTGGGCAAGTAAATAACTTCCTTACTTGGAAGAGAAGTTAGCTAAGATATTTTAAAATCTAACTACCTTTTGAAACCTATAAAAAGGCTTCAGGGGTTAGAAGAAAGGGGGTATCATCACACATTGGGGGCTTTCACTTGGAGACACACTCTTGGAAGAGCATTTGTAAGAAGACATTGTGAAAGATTGCTTGTAAGATGACTTGCTAAAGACATCATTTCAGCCTCTTTTTCATAGTCCTCTGAGTTATGCTTATTGTTTTTTTATTTTGTTTAAATTGTTTAGCTAGTGGTTTAGATAGTATCATGCTTGGCAAGTAATTTTGGGATTTTTAGATTGCTCTTATTGTTCTTGTTGCGCGATAGAAAATTTCTATTAAAATTTTCCATAGAAGAGCTTGTGTTTGAAATCCTTACGAGAATTTTAGTAGTAAATTTTATTATTGTGCAATGTATAGNAATTCATAGTTATTGAATTTGGGATAGCTTTATTGTGAACTGTTTACTCGTATCATTTTATCTTGTTTAAACATTTGAGGTCTTAACACAAATCTGCTTTCTTTTCTTTCTATTTCCATTGAATCTTCCTCTATTTCTAGTTTTCTTGTAGAACTATCTCTTTCTTTAGGGAAAATTAGAAGTAGATTCGTAGAGTTGTGCTCAAAAGTTTTTGTAAAATTTTATTTGTTACAAGTAAATATTATAAGGACCGCATAGACTAGGCAATTGAACAAAATAGTAACTCTCAACAACTCACAATACTTGGCAAAGTTGGCTAAATCTCTTTAAGATAATTCATTTGTAGATTACAGACAATGCAATTGTTTCATTTTTCACAGCCGCACACCGCAACAACACACACACATACTCACATTAACTACTAAGTCTATTTGGAGGTATCTGGGCCTTGGTGTTGCCAGAGACTAGCAAGCACCTAAATCCTATTCGAGGACACTCGTTGGCAATTGCGTCCCAAATGGTTGCCAACACATTCCCACTAGGATGAGGCACTAGCTTAGTAAGAAAACCTTAAGGTAACCTTGATATAAGCCTACCTAAATCAAATTAGATCAAGTTAGGTCCAAAAAATAGTGCTCAAGGAGTTAAACTTTGGCTCTTTCCTAGAGCAAGCACGTAAAGAAGTACAGGACCAACTAAAGACATCTCCCATGTGACCAATTATCACTTTCATCTTAGAGTGATACATGGGAGAGATATTCTTCTTATGGAATAATAGGTAGGCTAGTTCAATAGTCAAAATTAGGGACATCTTAGTCTCCTACTCAATGTAGGCCATTGTTGAAGTGCTTGGGTTGCCAAAAATTGGGGCGAATCTTGCTAAGATTCCAATGCAAGTAGACCCCAGCATCAAAAAGGAATGGGTTTGATAGTGCTATGGCATTGAACGTAAGGAGTATGACCCACTTACACTGGTAGAAAAAATTCACTACAAGATTGTGGCCTTTCACCAAAACCCCATATTGAGGCCTAGTAAGATCACTGCCTTTTTTGCCTATGTGTGGACTGCTTTGAGTGGGAGATTCCCTATCAACCTTCCACACTTGATCTATTAGGAGATAGAGAAGTGGTTTAAAAAGAATGAATGTGGAATGAAAGTGCTCCCCTTCCCATGCCTCATTAAAAAATTCTACTAGAGGGGATGAATAGTCTATTATACAAATGATGTTATTAAGCATGCTTTGATCACTAATTGGGCAAAGATCATGAAAGATAAAATGTCTACAACAATCATTCAAGAAGAGAATAAGTAGCCACCACCTCCATCTATCACTCAAACAACTATGATAGACATCACTGCAATAGCCCAATGGTTGCATGAGTATCTAGAATGGCTTTTGAGTGAACAAGAGCAATAAGCAAGAATGAGTGGTGGGGAAACATCTATGTACCAGCCAATGATGAGTCACCTAAATGAGGTGGTTCAAATAGTTAGCTTGATGAGAGGAGGTGGATCCATTTTCTTGTCCCAATGAATGAAATTGTTCACAAGCTTGAATCCTAGTGCTAGAGAGGTCACAATATCTCTACTAGAATAGTAGCCACTCCTAGAAACTTTTTGGAATGTTGCGAGCTTCTCGGTACCCTTAGAGGAAGGCATTGGGGAAACAATATTGGTCATGCAATGCCAAGGTCAAGAGATAGTAGTAGAGATGGTTGTTGACAGAATTGTCAAAACACTCAATGCACCTACAATGTCTATACCAGACATCCTTACACTCAAATATGTACACATGTTTATAGGGACCATAAGTAGTAGATTAAGTGTAGCATAGCATGAACTATTGGACTGACTGGTGGGAACTGGGAAACCACTCTAGATGTCTTTGATCTTTTAGATAGTACTATTGCAATATAGTTGGAGTTACTAGAGACAAGAGGTAAAAAAATTATCTTGGAAGGCAACTTGAAATAGCCAAGGAGCTAAATGAATGCTTGGCTACTGAAGTTGTTGAATTAAGAGCCCAAATTACCAACCTTGCATTTCTCAATTTAGCATTGACAAGAGATGAAGCTCTTGAATAGCTTCACACTAGACTGAAAGGGGTTGAGGGTGTGATGGAGATGGTGGTGTTTTATCAATTCTTCGTAGAAGCTACCCATCACAAAATTTAGAAGGCCTTGGATCTAACCCACTAGGAGAATGTGGAATTGACTATAGAGGACCATCACCTATGAAATGTTGATGAGAATAAACAAAAGTTGATCGACTTTATCCATCAACAATAGGAGAAACTAGCCATAGTGAACATAGAGCTAAGAGGATTGGTAGTTGAAAATAAATACCTCACCATGGAGAAGGTCTGTGCCCTTCACCAAAAGATAGAAATAGAGGTAGCCACCTAAAAATCAAAGGCTCTCAAATTGAGAGAGTCATGGATCATTATAGAGATCAAGTTGTTCTATAGAAAGAAGTTAATGAAGAGCACATATATTTGGTAAAGGCAAAAGTAAATGAGATCCTCCAACAACTCTAATAAGGATGTGAATTATGGCAGCTCATCATTGATGGTATCACTTAGTATAATAAAGTAGAAATTAGCCTAAAAGAGTTGCAGATAGAGGAAATGAAAGAATACATGGAGCTTGCAAATATGGCTATGTTGACTACCACACAACCATGGTTAAAACTGGAGAAGCAAGTGGCCAACTTGTACTTATTGTACCAGGCTAAGCTCAAGCACCATAAGAACACCAAGCAAAGATTGCAATGTAAAATGTAGAACTTGAGGTTCTCAAGGGTAAATACACTGATTAGAGATTTGTTGCTAAGAACTTGGCCAAAAGAATGAATGACTACCAAGAGCTATAAAACACAATTAGGGTGTTTGATGTTGAATGCAAACAATTGACTACCTAGTTTTTCAATGTTAAGGAGTTATTCCTAATAATGTCACATTTGTGGGATATCCCCATTCTAACCCACATTTAGTAATGCCTCATGGATTGTGAATGATCCTTGAAGCAAGGAGGAGAAGATGAAGGAATTGCTAGATGCCTTTTTCCTTCTATCAGAGGTAGAAGCTATAGCAGGATAGCCATAGTTGCCTCAGCCACCACATATGCCCAAAGTTGGTGAAGGTCCTTTAGAACCTTAGAAACCTCCACCACCTAGGACTATATAATCTTCTCAACTGCCTTCATGCCATAAGAGGATGTGCTATCTAGTTTTGAGCTATCATGTCATGGTGTTCAATATTGTGTCATGAACATCATAATTTTTGTAATGTTGTTGATTTGTACACTTAGGCATGTAGTTTGTCAACTAAGTTTGTTATGTTAGAGTTAGTCAATAATCCCATCTCTTCCTAATTTTGTAAAGGAACTCAAGGATGAGTTTTTAATTAGTCATGGGGGTATGATGAATTATTGTTGTGTTGCATCAATGGGCCCTCATGGATGTGGCCTCATCTACATGGTGTTGCCCCATCGATAGCGCCCCATCTACATGGTGTTTCCCCATCGATAGGGCCATGCCAATGTAGCATTTTTTGTATCTATAGGGCCTTGTTGACATAGCTTCAGAATAAGGTCTATAAATACATGATCACCAACCATGTTTGTGAATATCTTATCATAGTTGTAGTAAAGCTCTTGTAGTTTTGTCATTTGAAAGTTAGAATATTTATCTAAGTGCTCATATTAGGAGACAGAAATTGTACGAATCTTTATTTGAGCACTATTGTACCTGAACACACCAGTGTGAATGGTAATAAATATGAGCCTTTTAATCAAACCTTGTCCCACTTGGAATAGATTACTGATTCATTTATGCATTTATTATTTTCATTAATTATCTAATTAATTAGATGATGAGTAGCGAAGTATCCCTACGTCCAAACATACGAATCACTAAGGTGTTCACACACAATTTGGTTGAATTCCATGGACCTATAGTTCTCTAGTGCACTAATTCTCTAGAAAGTGAAATGGGAATTGAGAATGATCATTGTCTTCTCAGTTCCACTTGTGAGGTACAAGTATATGATTAAGTGTAACTGAGGTATATAATTTCTATCATTTTTTATTTTATAAATTTAATTACCTTGAACCAAAATGAAAGGTAGGGAAATTTAAAATCTAATTCATCTACTTCCTAGCTAGTGTAATACAAGTATGCATTCCCACTTTCTAAACACATATTGAACACGTATAGCATTGTTGGGTTGCCAAACGTTAAGCATTTCTGGATTACCAAGTGTAACACGTATGCTTGAGATGGTTGTGCTTGTGTTCCTTAACAAATAGAAATTAATTGCTTAATTAAAGTGCATTAAAGACAAGTGTATGAAAATAAAGTGCATGAATATTAAATGCATCAAGAAAACATTAATCTATTCTCAGTGTTACAAGGATGATCAAAAGGATTCATTTTTATTTTCATCACACTACTATGCTCAAGTACATCAGTGCTCGAACAAAGATTCATACATACTCAAACTCCTATTGTGGACACAAAAAATATTCTAAATCTAGAGAAAAAAAATTACAATAGCTTCGCTATCTATGACAAAAACTATGAAAAACTATATAAAAAATATCTCAATTGTAAGCCCAAGCACTATATTTATAGGCTAGTATATACCTTGCGATATCAGATATTCAACATCACATCCTGGGCTCTGACATCAGGTATCTGATGTCAAGGCTCTAATATCAAAGCCAGTCAAAACATGATTCATCATACCACCACAATTGAATAAAAACACATCCTCAAGTAAAGAAAAGGAGGAACAAGTTCCTTACAAAATATTAGAAATTATGGAGTTATTAACTAACATAAAAATTGACTAAGATGGAACAAACAAACTTCTAAGTGCTCGAGTGTATAGATTACAATTCTTTTACAAAAGTAGATGTTCATGATAAGAGAAGTGAACACCCTAGACAGAACTAACATCCAACTCCTCTTGGTAGCTGAATAGCAAGAGAAAAGATCCAACGATCATGAATGGTCCTCTTTGTGTGATCTTTCTGCATCATCCTTAGTGAAGATAGCCCTGCTTCTAGTCCATGCTTCTCACTGTAATCATAATAGAATCATGAATTAGTATGAAATGTGTAACACATAGCTATTAAGTACCTTGTTTTGTTAGTGGTTATGCTTGGCTAGGTTATGATTGTGGTCGATTGATTCCTTTAGTAGTGTTAGAAGGAAAACTAACAAATAGGGTAAAATAGATAAGTGGTCTATTAAATTTGGAAAAGTTCAAATAGGATGAAATGCTTGAAGAGGGTTTAAGAATTCATAGTAATAAAAAGGGAATTACATTGAAAAATGTTGTGAAGATGTGCACAATTGGATGTCATTAATGGGGAACACACAAGGGTTTGATTGTAAGAGTGTTTGAGAATAAAGAACTTAATTAACCCAACCAAAAGATATGCAAGTGGGTCCTTCCCAAAGTAGGCATAGGCCTTTTCTGCCCTTGCATAATTTCAAATTGAGAAGTCTACGGGCCCTATGAATGATTAATGATTATGGAAGGTTAAGTACAAACACCTGAAAGAAACTACCTAAGAATTTTGACACATCAAACCAAGACATCAAACAAGAACATGAAACTGGTAGTGAGGTAAGACATGGAAAGCATAGATGGATGATAGAGAGAGTGGAACGGAGTTCCTAATTAAGGTCACATGAAGTCCCTTGTGAAATTTGTGGTTAAGTCACCTGATGAAATCCATCATTAGTCTAGACCAAAACCAACTACATTCTATGACATCACATCATCATTCAAGAACTAGTCCACCCCCTAAAGATACAAGAGTGCTTCCATAGAACAACCACCATTCATTATTACAAAAGAAAACAAAAGTAGGAAGTGAAGAAGGGCCTTAGTTAGAGAGGACTTTTAGGCATGGGTAACATGTCTTTATAGTTCCATAACTAGTGCTTGTAGCCCATTTATTTTGTCTAAGGGGTGTGCTTTGAATTCCCATCATTTTTTTTATTTTTCTTATTTTTTGAAATGGGAACCATACTATGCAAAGAATTATTCATTTATTTTATCTAAGGGGTCTACTTTGAATTCAAATTATTTTTTTTTTCGAATGAGAACCACACCATGCAAATACTTATTCAACTTCCTTTTATTGGTCAACATAGAATGGTAAGAAATCCATGAAAACACGCATGCACCCAAGTAAGAAGAAAGGCTCAAAAAATTACTAAATTCCCTTGAAGTCACATCCTATTCAAACTTTAAATCCTTTCCAATTTTGGAAACTACCAAATTCACAAATTTGTTATAGTTTTGTTAATGAAAAATGGGCTGCACATTTCTAGAACAAGGAAAACCATAGAGTTTATGGATGGGTGGATGCTATGGACTCACTGCTTGTTGCATGAAAAGAAACTATGTCCTAATCATTAGTAACAAAATTCAAAGCTAGAATCTAGACACCAATAATCAAATAACAAAATAGTACATACCACCATCAAGTAATGAATTATCACTATGCTTGGCACTTACTAAAAAAAAGTTAGAAAATCATGCCAAAATAAAAGAAAAAATAAAAGAAAGTGTAAAATATTCAAGAAATAGCAAATGTATTAATGATTTTGTAAACTAAAAATTTTAAAAAATTGATAATGTAGAAAAAAAGTGTAAAACAAAGAATGTGTAAAACAAAAATGCATAAAACAAAAAGATGAAAAACTTAGGATCCACTTATATGGTTAACATGGGTAGCCATCTCCTCCATGACTAAGTTGAAAGTAAGAGATCCAAAATATTGAGTGTCGTTGTCCATTTGGTGAGGCGTGTGTTGTATATGCTCATGGAATGGTTTAACTTGTTGTATGTTGAACAATTGCTTCTTGTCTGGGCTTTTAGGTTTATAGATCATCATGGCCCCTGGAAAGAACAGTTTCATAAATTATATAAGGTCCTTCCCACAATGTCTAGAACTTAGTTTGTTGAGGTACATGTGTGAGGTTCTAGTAGAAAACCTTATCTCCTCATTGAAGTTTGAATTTTTTGATTCTAAGGTCATGTGACTTTTTGTTGAATGGCTTGTGCAACTCATTAGATGATAGGGCCACAAATTGGTTTTTGTCTAGCAAGTTGAGATTCATTAATCCTTTTTTCTTGTACTAGACTCAAGTTAAGGTTGAGGTCATAGGCTATTAAAAGTGTATGAAGTTTGGATTGAATAGGAAGTGTTGGTAATTTTTCATACACAACACCATAGGGAGAATAGCTTATAGGAAGTTTTCATATTGAGCGGTAGGCTGAAAGAGCATCATTGAGTTTTGTACTCCAGTATTTCCTATATTTGCTAATAGTTCTTATTAGAATCCTTGTGATTTATCTATTGGTAATCTTAGCTTAACCATTGGCCTAGGGGTAGTATGGTGTTGTGAGTTTATGTTCAACCCCCAGGTGTTGCATGAGCTTCTAAAAGGTAGTGCCTATAAAGTAGGTTTCATTATCAAAAATTAATGCACGTGGCACACCAAACCTATTTACAACATTTTGTTACATAAATCGAGTAGTAGTAGAAGATGTACAGTCAGTGATGGCTACTGCTTCTACCCATTTCATACAATAGTTAACAACAACTATGATGGATGTCTTTCCATTTGACATGGGTGTGATGGGATTCATGAAATCGATGCCCTAGATGTCGAAGGGTTCAAGTGGTTGAATCCATTATTGAGGTCCCTCCATTTGAGTAGTTATTCCACCATCTCGTTGGTAGCATTCACAAGAGTGGACATATTTATGAGCATCATTGAAGATTATTGGCCAATAGTATCCTACCATCATGATTTTAATGGTCATGCATCTCCTAGCATAATGGCCCCCATAAGAACATTCATGAGAATCTTAGAGAACATGCAGTTGATTAGCATCATGGACACACTAATGAGCTAGGCCATTGGTGCACACCTTGTAGAGATGTCTATTGATCTCCATGAAGCATTTTACCTAGTGAAGAAACTATTGTTTCTTCTGGTGGTCTAACCCTTGTGGCATCTCTTGGGTAAGAATATAGGTGAGAATGTCATCATACCAATTAGGCTCATTAGGAAATTGTTCAATTATATCTCTAACAAAGAGGAGTTCATTAGGAAACATATCAAATAGTGGATTATCCTCCTCTTTGTTGTTCCATCATAACTGAGATAAGTGATTGACAACCACATTCCCAATTTCCTTTCGATCTATCATCAAAAGATTAAATTCTTGTAAGATCACCAGCCACCATATGATACAGGGGCTCACCGTTAGCTTATTCATTAAGAAGTGGGTGGCACTATGGTCTATGTGCACAAAAAAATTATATCCAAGCACATAATGCCTAAACTTCTCTAAAGCAAACACCAATATCATCAGTTCTTTTTCTATAGTGGTATAGTTCAATTATGCATCCACAATTCTTTAGCTAGTGCATTGGATGTAATATGGACATTTTTTATCATCCATTTTCATAAGCACAACTTCCAAGCCATAATTTGATGCACCTGTTGTAAAATGAAATGGTCTGGACCAATCAGGTGCTTGTAGGATTGGATTTTCTACTAGTTTTTCTTTTAGCTATTGAAATGCTTATTCACATTCCACAGTCTAGAAAAATGAAGCATCTTTCTTTTTCAACTCCACAAATGATTTTACAATATTAAAGAAATTCTCTATAAATCACTAATATTAGCCAATATGTCCAAGAAATGACCAAACATCTTTGAAAGTTTTTGGTTGGCAGGTTATTCCTTAGATAACCATTATTTTTTTGGGATCAACATCAATTACTACTTGTGATATTCTATGACCCAATACAATGCCTTCTTAGAGCATCAAATGACTCTTATGCTAATCAAGCCACAAGTTGGTTTTAACACATCATTTTAGCACTTTCTCAAGGCAGTCCAAGGCTTGCTAAAATGTAGCTCCATAAGTGAAGAAGTTATCCATGAATACTTTCATACCACTACTGATTTGCTATTGAAAAATGCTTAGAACCAAGTGTTGGAATGTAGCATGGGCATTGCACAGAAAAAATGGGATCTTTAGATATGCAAAAGTCCCCTAGGGACCTGTGAATGTTTTTTTTTATGGCTTGGTCCTCTAGCGTGATCTGTATTTGGTTAGAACCACTATAACCATCCAAGAAACTATAGTAGTAGTGCTTGAAGATTATGTCTAACACCTAATCAACAACTGACAATGGAAAATGGTCCTTGAATGTTGCCATATTCAGTAGCTGAAAATTGATGTAGACCCACCATTTTCCATATTTCTTAGGCACAATAATAAGTGGACTAATCCACTCGCTATCCACAATGGGATAAATGAACCCCACCTTGAGATGTTGTTCAATTTCATTCTTGAAAATTTGCTTTAGTGTAGGGTTCAATCACCTCTATGGCTGTCTCTTTGGCTTCATGGCTGAATTAGTGTAGATGCAGTGCTAGCATCTCCTAGGATCAATCCCTATGAGTTTAGGATATGACCTCCTACATAACTACCACTGGGATTACTAGGTGCATGGCCTAGATACACTACTGGGATACCAAGTAGTCACACTTAAATGCTCGTGATTAAGTTGTACTCATTCTACATTTAAGGAGTTTAGGGTAAAGAGATATTAACTACGAAAGTAATAAATAATAATAATAAATAATTAATTAAATTAAGTGAATGCTGCAATGATGAAGTAATCTTGATCTTTATTTCTGGTCGTGCACGTGTCCAAGTACATCACACTCGAATAAAGTTATCGTACAATTACAATCATCACACTATGGGCATGCACTAGAAGAGAGGGTTGAGAGGAAAAAATAACAAAAAGACTCTACTCTAACACTAAACTAACTATTGAAAAACTAACTCCTCTCGTGTGCCTACATGTGTATTTATAGGCTCACACAGGAGTCACAATATTGTGTATCCAATATCATTATTTGGGCTATGATATCATGTACCCGATATCATGGATCCAATATCAGGGGTCCGATATTGTAGCCTAATGAATCACAATTCATCATACCCCCACGACTAAATGAAAACTTGTCCTTGAGTCAAAATGAGAACAAGCCCCATTGATTACACAGTGGATAGGTATGAGATTATTGACTAATATGAAATTTATTCATGCTGTAGTGGAAAAATTAATAGAAAAAAATTGGGACACAATACAAAAAATGCAAAATCACAAAATTACAAAATTTTGTGGAACTCATGTAGTTCTAGGTGGTGGTCACTCCTCCATGGGTTGCTTCCCCTTGTCTTGTGCTCTAGGTTTTGGAATTTGATGACATTGAAGTAGTGCTTGGAGATTTTACTCTTCTATTTGGGGATCTTGTGTTGTCCATGCTAATGCTCCAATGTTTGATGGAGTTGGCATCTCCCATGGGCACAGTAGTTGTGGAAACATTTTGTTTGATTTAACATACCAAGCTGCAAACAACTGTTGTTCCTCCTTGTAGGCTTTAGCTTTGTCCATGTACTCTTGAAAATTTGTAAGCTGTCGAGCCAAGTCCATTGTAACATCTTTTTGTCCTTGGTATCTTGCTTTAATCACCTCTAGTTTAGAATTTGCAACTTCCAGCTTCTACAATGTTTTCTTATGCTCTACAAATTCTGCTTCATATTTGGTATAGGTGGTAGCTACCTATCCCTCGAGCTCTATCCTCTGGTGCCCTATTGTTAACATGGCTAGATTGGCATACCACAGGTTTGCCAATTCCATGTACTCTATAAAATCTTGAATCTGCAAGTCCCAGCTTTTAGTTTTTGCCTAGTGGGCAAATGCATATGTGTCCAATATGGCTCATCAATCAGTGTGTTGAGCACTAAAAGTTTTCATGTGGGCCTTGGCCATATGAATTTTCTTCTCAATGATTTGCTTATACATCCTCACCTGGTCTTAGAAATGCTCCTTTAACTTTTTGTGCTACTTGGCTTTATCTTTCCAAGTACTTATTTCGATGGCCATCTTCTAACGGATACCTTCTCCATTAAGAGGGTTCAATTTTCTCTAGCCAAACGGTTCATATCTTGATTGACCCTGATCAATTGTTCTCATAACTATCAAAATTTTTCTTCAAGAAAAATCTTCTATTTCTTCATAGTGATCAATCAAAGATTGTCAACAGCGAGCTATTTATTCTCCTCTTGTAATGCTCTAAGTGCCTTAGCATGCGCATAGGTTTTCACTTGTGCCTTGGAGGCATCCTAGTTGGCCTTCTCTTTCTCCTTTACCACTCTTCTATTATTTTCCAACAATTTATTAAGTTGCTCAGTCCTAAAGGTGTCTAGTTGGTCTATGGAAAAAAATTGAGAGGGGCCCCACTATGTAGCTTGCAAGGTTACGAGCCTCTCTTGGAGTTTTGCTAACTCTGCTTCTACATGCTTGGCCCTGATCTCTACCATGACTAGCTTTTCCTTGGTAGAGATGAGGTCTAATTATGCTGCCATGCCATCTTTTTGGATGTCGAACAAGGATGTCATTGCTTATCCTATTTGCAGCAACCAATCAAGCACATCCTCATGCTTCATAGGATTCATCGAGGGGCTGACTAATGTTTGAGCATCACGTGCTCTTGTGACGTTTGTCGGTGGCACAACAACGATGTTGAAGGATTCTTTGATGTCATCTGCAACAACTTCTACAGCTCCTACTGCATCCTGGTGCTACATGACCACCACTATGACCCCTTCACTAGTCTTGAGTTACACCTGAAAGGATGCAGCATTTCCTAAAATCTGTTGTGACCAATCAGTCTCTCCTCCTCCTATCAGAATGGACACCTCTCCCTATGCATGATCTATAGTGATAGTGGGTTGTATAGTATCATTGATGATGCAGAAGAGATTAGCATCATCACGACTCCCCCAACTAACCGACTCAACGATGGCCCTGAGGTGGCTCATTGACGGTCAGTAATCCTATGGTGATGGTGGTGGTTGATCTCACTGGCTCATGTTGGCTCTCGCTTCTTGTTGTTGATTGGACCTTGAGCTTGGAAGTTGGCTAGGCCTTGCAGTTTGAGTTGTAGTGGGCCCTACCATCTGTTCTTGTTCTTGCTGTGGCTCCAGCGTCTCACCAACACTTTTTCTTGGAGCTGGTGGCTTTATCAGTTTAGCAAATGAAGCATTTTGGACCCTTCTGGGGATTTCATTGGTGTACCCTAGAATACTAGCATGCTTGCACCACTTCCTAATGAGACAACGACAGGGCAATACAAACTTCTCTATCTTGCATTCTTCGAACCACCTTAAGATCTCCATGAGATATAGATGGGGTAGGTTAGCATTAACCTTTCCCATCAATATCGTACTTCCTCTTGCCACATATGTTGAAATCCTATTAATCCTTTTGTGGGGAAGATGTGATAAGTACCAATCTTGAAGTAGATTCTTCCTTCCAACGTTAATTTTCCATATATCTTATCTTCTTTATCGTACGCCCTCTCCAACCAAACCTTTCATACATCAGCATCAGAGCAAGTGGATAGGTGAGCAACCTTCGGCCTTGTATTTGGAAGCTTTAACACTTTCAAAATGGCCTTAGTAGAAAAATTGACAGACACACCACAAATGTCAACTGTGATGCCTTCTTCCTTATTATGCCAAAACTAGTACATTTCTCCCAAATACCAGGCCCCACTTTTAGAGAGGATAGGCCATAATGGGGACCCTTTGAGTTGGTCCCTAATGGCCTCAAGAGCAAATTTTTTGAAGGGTTTAAAGTTCAATTCCATAATCACTGCAGCTGATGTGGACCTTTCACGAGTGGCCTAAATACATTCCAGGGAAAACATGATGTGTTATCCCTATTCAGGAATTGCAGCAGTTCCTCCTTCTGCTTGTCCTGATTGTATAGTAGTAGGAGTCTCTTGATGGATATTGAAGGATTGCACCACCTACTCTATATGTTATTTGGTAGATGCCTATTCTCTACCTCTCCTGGGTCTCTTAGACACACCTTGAGAGGGACCTTCTTGTTGTCCATGCTTTGGGGCCATCTGCAATTACACGGGGCAAATCATTAGTAAGGTTTCTTACCAAAGTTAAGTTATGCCTTACTCCTTACCTTAATGAATTTCCTTTTTATTCTGTGTGATTTAAAGTTAGAAATTTTTATGGAAATATCCCCAAAAAGTTTTAATATTTGGCACACTTTTCTTAGGTGGCTTCAAAGTTTAATTTCCCAGTATATATGAGGAGATGAAATTGTTTTTGGCACATGCTCATTAGTTTTATAATTAATTACCCTTGATAGTGTCCTTCGGGCAATGATGAATTTCAAAAAATTTATGCACAATTTAGCATGTACCCCTCCCCCACGACTAAGCTGAACACTCTAAGTTCAAGTAGGTTTAGACAGAATGAAAATCAGAGTGCTAGTGAGCGTGTTATGGCTGGTAGATTGAGAGGTGTGCAACTCGTAAGTCATAGGAGAAAATTTAAAAAATTTCCTC
>MNCI01030091.1:2010-50088 GCA_015680685.1 Gnetum montanum | reverse complement strand
GGGGGGGGGGGGGGGGGGGGGGGTTCATATATATAGATTTTGAGGACACAATAGCGTAGCCCTAATATCGCATTTGACCAAATATTGGGGACCCGATATCATGACCTTTCGAGAATAGGATACTTAGAAAAATTTATAAATTTTTGAAATTTCAAGGTATAAATTGACTTTAGGTTAATGTAAGGGGTCTAGGGTATTATAAACTAGTCCTAAAGGCACAAAAATTATAATGGTGTAAAATCTGACAATGATAGTCATGAAGAGTATGAGGAAAAAGGACATGTGTTGGCTCATAGGAACGTTTGAACCAGAAGGATGATAAGGGAAAGAAGAACATTGGTAATACTTGGAGGGTATAAGATGATGTGCAAGAGATGTGTTACGAGTGCAAATTACAAAAGTTACACTAGTGGGTCCTCCCCAAAGCAAGTTCTAACCTATAATGCCCTTGCATAACCACACCTTAAAATGTCCGTAGGCACTAGAAGAGTTAAATGTAATCGACACAGATGCAACAGAACACACAAAGGTTAAATACCACCATGATGAGGTATACATTCAACACTACACAAATCATGAGCCCCAAGTACATGAATATCTAGATGGGATGAATTGTAAAAGGGATTACAAAGAGCAAGACATGAGGTAACTAGCCTAGGGTAAAATGAATCCTTAGTGTAAGTCATAATTAGTGTGTCATTAGCCCGTCACTTCAAAATAAAGACCAAGTCCATTCCTCTTATTAGTGACATCGCATTGTGTCATCCCAATGATAGAAAACCATGAGAGCATCATGACAGCAAGGTGTACGATCACTTGGCATTTCATATAAGGAAGGAGTGATTTTTCTTTGTGGCACTCTTCTTCTCTTTTCTCTTCTCTCTCCTTTTTTTGATGAAGTGCTTAATCCAAAGAAGCCACCTACCTTCAGGCATGGGTGCATGTCTTTCTAGTGGAACCCCCTAGAATAGCATTAATTTTCCTTGATTGAGTGCCTTTTGAATAATCTTACTCCCATTTTTCATTAGATCTACAAGGATCTTAGTACAACCAAGTTGCATGATAACTCCTATAGATGTCACCAAAGAGAATCCACAAGTCCCCTTGATGTCACACCTTGGTCATTCCCTCTTGGTCCATCCTTCTTCACTTTGGGTATAATGAACACAAGGTTACTTTAAGTTTTAATGATTAGGAATATCATTGTACCTAGGGTAGAACCTCTTATTAATGAAATGGGTAAGTGGATGTTGTGGGCTCGCTATTCAAGTAATTAGTCACATGAGACTTGATAGTAGAGAACAACACCTGAACCAATGAGTCACATGAGTGTTTTATTTGTAGATGAGATTACTCATAAAAAGATAGAAAGATAAAGCAATAAATTAAAAGGTGAAAAACTAGAAAATAAAAAGTTAAAAGATTAAAGAAACAAAAAAACATTTATTAATTCTGTGTTGTTAGAATGGAGGATACCCCCATAGCTAAATGGTTGAGCATTGCTAGAATTAATAAATGGAATGTTGGGATCCTTGCATGTTGGAAATATTGGGACTTAGTCATAATTACCCCATTTGGGTTCACACACTTGATTAGAGTTAACATAGTGGGGCAAGTTATAAGATGTGGTTAATTTATAAAGAGTTGACCCACTATGATACTTGTGATCGTAAGATGGTATGAAAGGATCAACATGTCTCCCCATGTGGCTACATTCATTGGGTCACATGGTTGTTGGAGTATTGAGTGCTGACCTTGATAAGGTAACATGAGGCATTGGGTTCAAAGAGGAAGATGCACCACAGTGTTGGACTTGTGCTGAGTTGGCAGATGTAGTGGTTTCTGAACTGTGGTGTCCCTTTCTATGGTCACGTCTAAAGAAGGGACACTTATGGTGTTGTGGAGGATTCCCACTACTATTGATAGTAGAAGCATAAGTAACATTCGTGGGTTGATGCTGTGGTGCANTGTTGAACTTGATAAGCACTTAGGTTCGGATGGTATGAAGGGTGTAACTAGTTTGGGGATGTCCTCCCCCATGACTGGGATTATTGCTACTATGATTGAACACAATATTTTTGTGCAAACTCTAGATGTAACGTTCTTCCCCAATGCTCATGCAAATGTGACAAGATTGGGCATTGGCCCTTGGGGTGATTGTACAGGAAAATGTTACATTGATACATATGATTGGTAGTTAAGTTCTTATTCTCTTCAACCCTTCTTTCCAATTGTCTAAAGGTGTTTTGTCCTATTTCTTAGGTTTTCATAACTCTATCTCCAATAATGTTGGCATATTCTCCACACTTTTCATGTATCCATTCCATCATCCTATTGATCTTTGCCTCAACTTCATCCAATGATTTTAGTATTGGAAAAGATGGTTCCACCTCCTTGCGGTGAGTTGATTTCTCCTCTTCATAATCATGGGTCCTTGTTGATTTTTGGGCCTATTGAGATTTTTCAACATTCTCCCATTTAGCCATTTCTCCTTCTTCTTTTTCTACCTGCTTGATAAGCTCTTGGAATTGATGGGATCATAGCTCATATGGTTGAACTCAGGCATACATCCCTAGGATCTCCCTTATTTCATTATGGAGCCCATCTATGATATGGTACATTAGCCTTTCCTCAGAGAACCCATGGACTGGACAGTTGTTTAATAGTGCATAATATCTTTTTAAGGCCATGTACAAGGGTTCATGTTGTGCTTGTTCCCACTCTTGGATTTGTTTTCTCAAGGCTGATACTCTTGCATAAGTTTGGTATCTTTCGTTGAAGAGTTCTACCATTTTTGGCCAACGTTGAATTGACTTTGATTTTAGGGACCTATACAACACTTTTGCATGGCCAACAAGTGTCATAGGAAAGAGCTTAAGTTTTTGCTATCCATTATCAATGTTTTCCATTCATAGGCATCATAGAAGGCTTGTAAATATTGTTGCAGATCTAATTCATAGCCTCTTGAGAACTTGGGAAAGTTGTTTAAGTCAAGCCAGGGTAGACAACTTTCCTTGTGATGCCTGCGGGATATTCAAATGGCCTCTTGTGTTTCTGTTAGGCTTGTAGTGGCCAGTAGGGGTTCATTTTCACAAGGTATGTTATGCATTTGTGAGTTGGGATGATGTTGTTTATGTTTATGCTCATAGGAGACCCCTACATCAAATTGGGTACTCTAAACTTTATCATCATCATCATATAATTTGTTGGTTCTCCAATGAATTGCCTCACTAGTTGTTGCATTGTCAGAGACTTTTGAGAGAGACATGGTTGTAAATTTGTGTGTGCTTTAATTGCAATTATTATTATTATATTTTTTTTCTGAAAGATATATCATTAATACTTTGTTATAGTGATCTTGTATGATGTAACTAATCTAAATAACCAGCACTATCCTTAACAACGGTGCCAATGATGAGTGGTGAGATACCCCTACACTCAACCATATGAGTATGAGCGTTTCATGCACAATCCGGTCAAACTCTGCAGATAGGCTAGTTGTGGTATCTAGATAGTTACTCATTGATTTTAGTTCATTGTCTTCCCACGTGGACTAGTATTTACTTTATCATGTATGGTTTAGTCTAGAGTGAGGTGTATGACGTGGTTTCTAACCTAGTGCTACTCTTAGAGGTAATGGAAAATATCTTTAATTAAGCTAGGAGGAAAAGGGAGGGAGAGATAAGCTAATAGGAAATGGGAGAGAGAATCTAAGCTAGCCTAAGTGCTATGAGCATCTATTCCTTAATCATCTGTATACATCTTGGACCTTGTGAATGACTACCATTGGGATTACCAAGCGCATGGCCTAGGTACGCTACTGGGATACCAAGTAGTCACACTTAAATGCTCATGATTAAGTTGTACTCATTCTATGTTTAAGAAGTTTAGGGTGAAGACATATTAACTATGAAAGCAATAAATAACAATAACAATTAAATAATTAAACTAAGTGAATTTTGCAATGATGAAGTAATCTCGATCTTTATTTCTGGTCATGTGCATGTCCAAGTACGTCACACTTGAATAAAGGTGCCATACAATTACAATCATCACACTGTGGGCATGCACTGGGAGAGAAGGTTGAGAGGAAAAAATGACAAAAAGACTCTACTCTAACACTAAATTGACTATTGAAAAATTGACTCCTCTCCTGTGCCTACATGTGTATTTATAGGCTCACATAGGATTCATGATATCATGTATCCAATATCATTATTTGTGCTATGATATCATGTACCCAATATCATGGATCTGATATCAGGGGTCCAATATTGTAGCCTGATGAATTATGATTCATCAATAACAGTATGGATCTTGGATGGTATTTGGTTTGAAAGAGACTTGAAGGAATGTGCTATAGAGGAATATAGAGGAATAGGTCTGTCAACTACAGGTGTATTTGAGGGCTTATGGGAACTACATGATCAGAAGAAAGGTATTTTATTTGATCAAGTATCTGAACAACTCAATTAACTCGGTTAATGAACTAGTTATAGATTAATAGCTCTAGTAGCATTGCATTGTTATGGTTGAGCTAAAATTTCACCTTGCATAGGTGGAGTAGGTGGTAGCTGTGTGGATGGAGGAGGAAGATGTGCAAGAATAGGAGGAGGATAAGGATAAAAGGTGTTATTCCTTCTTACATGTGGAGAATGAGTTTGATAATAATTAGAAGGATGGTAGTGAGATTGAAAAGTAGAAACATGATCAGATGAGTCACATGGAGATAGGGGTTGTTGGACATAGTATCCACATGGATTAGGTTGTTTGCAAGGGTATTTCTACCTTGGTGGTTCCAGTGCCCATGACTTTGGTTGTTACCACTGTTGATATTGATCATATCATTGCAATCGAGTTTCACTTGGATAATACTGTTGTTTCTAGTAGAACTACCTAGAATTGCCTTGAGGATAAGGCAATCTTCTAGGTGTTTGCCTTCGTGTGAGTCAAGGATTCAAAGTGTACACCCCATACTCTTGTAAGTGTGAAAAAATTGGGAAAAATCCCTTAGGATGTTCATACTAGCAAATGTCACACCCACCATCATTAGATTTGCTTCCTGGAACTTCCTCTATTGCAACAATATTACCCTTACTTCTTTGATAGGCATGTTCAGTTTCCTTGCACCTCCTGAGCTCATGATCACTAGCTTGTTGTTTGGACTCTTTAGAAATTTTTAGGACAACTTGAAATATGCTATCCATGGAGTCCTATAACTGATCAACCTTGGCTATAATTTTACATTAAAATTTTTGAAGTGGAAAGGCTTTATTATTCACCACCTCATTAAGTGCCGATTCTTTCTCACTATCACAAAATCTAACCCCCCTATTGTGAATGGAAAAATTGTGATTATACTCTTCTACACTTTCATGTTTTCTTAATTCACATTCCTCTTTAGCTACCTACTCAATCAATCTTTGGATCTGATAGGTGCTTAATTCTGATAGTCATCCTTGGGCATAGATGCCAAGGGTTCTCCTTATTTCAAATCAAAGCCTATCTACAATGTGGTGAAGTTGATCTAATTAAGAATAACCATGGCTAGGACATCTATGCATTAAGGAATAGTATCAACCAATGGTAGCATCCAAGGGTTTGTGTGTTCCTTATTTCCATCCTTGGATTTGTCTTCTTAAGTTGGAGACTCTAGAATATGTTTGATATTTGTCATTGAATAATTTAAGAATTATACTCCATCGTCTGATAGATTTTAGTTCTAAAGACTGGTATGAGTTTTCTTCTTCTTTAATGAGTGTCCTTGGGAATAACTTAAGCTTTTGCCACACATTTTCTATATTTTGCAAGGCACATGCATCTTGAAAAGCTTCGAGATGGTTCTACAGATCTGAGTTATATCCCCCTTCAAACTTAGGGATATTGTTCATGTCTAATCTTTTGATCTGACTATTCTTTACATGCCTTGTTGAAATTCATACTTCCTTTGTGATGTTTAGCATTCATTAGGTAGCAATAAAAGGCTTATCAAGCCCTTAATTTTGATGCCTATGATTCCCTTTACTACCCCTTCATTCATGGCATTGTGTCTCTCTTGAAGGCTCGCATCCCTAGTCTTTCCTTGCCCAACAATCCCTTTGATCACTTTAGTATTATTGATCACCTCCATCACAGTTGTGCCCCCCAAAGTTGCGATTAGAGCTAGAAGAAGAGGATGATGATGAAGAGGAAGAGGAAGGAGGACTAGCATCATCATGGTGCCTACTACCACCTCTTTGGTGATTACAACCATGATCATGATCTTGTTTCTTATCTGCATTCCTACATTGACTTTCCCCTTTGGATCCTTCTTTGTCATTGGATCCATTCTTACTAGAACCAAGATTGTGAATAATGGACTGTAGGCTTTAGTTTTAACCTTTTTTACTTAAGTAAAAGAGAGGAATTTCACTAAATGGAAAACCCCCAAAGAAGTGCTCTCCACCATCTTTTTGATACAACAAGAATGAGGAATCATTAAATCCTTTTTCCTTTGCAAATTCATGACATTATTCTAACTAGTGTTTCCTGAGATATTGTGCCTCAATGGGATGATAATTCTTGGTGTCACTATCCTAAACCACGCACTTAGCATGAAGTCCTTTGAGACCCCATCGTATAAGAAATTGTTGAAGCATTGTAGGAACGAATCGATCAAGTAGAAACACAATGTTGCCCTTCATGTCACATTGCCATAGTTGTTCATCCTAGTGTAGGATGAGGGTAAAATTTGGTACATGCCCATCAGGATGAGCTTATACCACTCAGTATTTTTGAGGCACCAATGGATGTACTCCCATCATACTTGGGTAGAGAATCACTCCTGTGAGAAGAAAACATTCTATGTTAAAAAAAAATAAAAATGCAGTGTGCTTCTAAATATTTTTGTAGTAATCTTAAGATGTGGTATGACTCTAAGGTTCATTCCAATGATTTGAATAATTTTTACTAGTCTTAGATAGCACATGTAACAACTAAAAGGGTCCTAGCAATGGTGCCAATGATGAGTGATGAGGTACCCCTACACCCAACCATACGAATCACTAAGGCATTTATGCATGATCCAGTCAAATTCTATGGACCTAAAGTTTTCTAGTGCATTAATTCTCTAGGAGGTAAAATGGGAATTGAGAACCATTTTTGTCTTCTTAGTTCCACTTGTAAGGTACAAGTATATGATTAAGTGTAATCAAGGTATATGATTTTTATCATTTTGTATTTTATAAATTTAATCACCTAGAACAAAAATGAAAGGTAGAGTAATTTAAAATCTAATTTATCTACTACCTAGCTAGCCTAACACAAGTACCCATTCAAACACATCCTAAACACGCATAGCACTGTTGGGATACTAAACATTAAAAATTTCTTGGTTACCAAGTGCAACACGTATGCTTGAGATGGTCATGCTTGTGTTCCTTAACAACTAGAAATTAATAGCTTAATTAAATTTTATTAAAGAGACGTGCATGAATATTAAATGCATAAAAAAACATTATTCTATTCTTAGTGCTACAAGGATGACCAAAGTTACACTGTTGTGCTCAGGTATATCAGTGTTCAAAGAAAGATCTATACACAGTCAAAATTCTACTGCTAACACTCAGAAAATATTCTAACTATGGATAAAACAAACTGCAAGAGCTTTTCTATCTATGATAAAAACTATGAAAAACTATATAAAAAACTATCTCAATTGTAAGCCCAAGTGCCATATTTATAGGCCGACATATACCCCGCAATATTGGATATTTGACATCACGTCCTAGGCTTTGACATAGGGTATCTAATGTCAAGGCTTCAATATCATGATATCGGATCTAGTCAAAACATGATTCATCATTAAGCTAAATTAGATTTCAAGTGGTTAATTAATTAAGATAAATAGATTAAAGACATAATTACGATAGCTTCAAGCATAAACATTTATTTGCTTGGTAATCCTAGTAGTGTTATTGCTTGGTTTGCCTAGTAGCATAGTGCTTGGTAACCCTAGTAGTGGATATGTAGGTTCATGACGTGTATAGAAAGTGGGACCAGATGCTTATCTTTGAACTAGTTAGAGATTGGTTAACTAGTTAAATTAAATTAGATATTAAATTACTTCATTTCTCTATTTTAAAGAAATAGGAGCATAAAATATAAAATAATAAAAATCATATGCCTCAATTACACTTAACCATACCTTTGTGCATCACAAGTGTAATTGAGAAGACAATGAATGACTATTAGGGAAAAGTTCACTTCCTAGAAGACTTGTGTACTAGAAGACATAGAGTCTATAGAATTTGACCAAACCACACGTGAATGCTTTGTGATTCGTATGGTTGCACGTAGGGGTGCCTGGACTGCTCATCACTATGGCTCAATGATATGCTCATTGGTTGATGATTGCTTCATGATTTGCACTTGGTTTACGAGCTATACATTTTTGGAGAAACTAGTGCTTTGTTATGGGATACTTTGTCCACTTGGATTTCTCCTTTTTTCTAAGAATTTACTTTTTTTTACTTTTGTCTACTTTGGTTACTTGACATTCTTTGTTTTGGGCTACTTTAGATTCTTATCTTTCTTAGTTTTTTCCTCTTCATTTTTTTTGCTACAAAACCTTCTTTAGATTTTATTTACAATGCCAAACTTTTGTTATTTCATTGCATGAAGTATAAGGGGATTTAATGAATTAATAAATCAAGTATGTGAAGTATATCACATGGTCATAATGCAAGGATGTAGAGTAAAGGTCTTCATTGTAAGTAGAATGTTAAGGAACAAAATCGATATGAGGTCATAGCTAAGAAGGAGTAGTGAGAAGGATAGAGGGGAAACTCCTATTGGCATGGACAAACAAGCTAATAGAATCACATGTGTTAAGATCATGTGGTAGTTTACTACTACAATGAATCACACCTCTACAATGACTTATGGTACATCCTACAAAAAAAAAAACTAAGAAAGAAAAAAAAAAGGAAAGAAACATGAGATAATATGAGAGTAGCAAGTAAACATTAGCTATTATGAAAAAATAGCTCATAAAGCTTTAGGATACTATATTTATATTTCATATATTTGTAAGCTTTATAGTATTTTAGATGATAGGAAGAAAACATTTTACATGCTCACTTGTTATAGGTCATGAAGTTTGTCAATACCACATATCTGTTTAAATTTACAAACAAAAGAAAACAAACACTAAGAGCAAACAAGTTAATGTTAGATATAATATGACTTTAGATAGGAATGGTTGATTAGGTTAGTCAAGTCATTCCCATCCAGGACTATTATCCTAAAGGCTCTATTCCTATAAGCTTTGATCATTAGGAAGAGTCCTTCCCACTTGGCCAAATACTTGTATGTGGATTCAAGAATAGATTTTAGAACTAGGTATTTATTTTTAAATTTCCATTAATTTAAGTCAAAATGGCACTACTATCTATGCTTCTCTTAATAACATTCGATGTTTGTAAGTGTCTACAATTGTTACTCTTTTATCAAATCTAAATTAATGATACACAATTCCTTATTGTATTTGTTGCTAATGTAGTCAAACAGAGCTATCCTCAAGGATGGAACCTACAATTTAAGAGGAAAAATAGCTTTAGATCCATAAACAAGGTTGTATGGGATAATACCAGTTGCTATGAAAATATTTTCCTATAGGTCCATAGCGCATATAGTAACTATTCATGCCACTTGCATTTGTCATTGTTTAGAATTTTCTGAAGAAGATTCATGATAACTTTGTTGCTAGCTTTAGCTTGTCCATTAGCTTATGTATAATATGGTGTAGAAAAAGAATGCTTAATATGTAACTTTTTATAGAAATCTCGTGTTTCACTATTACTAAACTTTGGTCTATTATTGGTGATAATGGCTAAAGGTAGGCCAAAACATGATACTGTGTTATCTAAAATCAATTAACATACCTATTGTAAATTCTTTTTCCATAGAAAAATTACTTTTATTCATTTTGTGAAGTATTCTGTTATGATGATAATAAAGCTATAGAAGACTTAGCTATTATAAGTTCAATAATGTTGATTTCCCATTATTGAAATGGATATGTGATCTTAAAACACCACTAAATTTGCATGTTATAATCTTTGTAACCCCATCCCATGAAACTCAAGGAAAACCTTCATTATAAATGTGAGGATTATGATCCACGAGGTGCAGTCTCACATAATTTACACTTTTAGGGCTGAAAAATGCCTCATAAGTGATTAAAGCCTCATTCCCCACATGAAAAAAAAGTCATGTTATGTCTACATTTGGGCTTGGGGGCATATAAAAATGCCTTTTGAAATGTCAAAATTGACATTTTTATAGGTTTTATGGAGGGTAAATAATTTTCTATGCTAAAGACATCTACCTCCATCTTGGATGCAGGGGGGAAAAGCTCACCTACCTCTAGCTTGGATGCATGGGGAGAAAGCTCACCTTCCTTCAGCTTGGATGCATGGGTAGAAAGTTCACCTACCCCCAACTAGGATGCATGGGTGGAAAGCTCACCTAACTCTAGCTTGGATGCATGGGTGGAAAGATCACCTATCCCCAACTAGGTTGCATGAGGGGGAAAGCTCACCTACCTATAGCTTGGATGCATGAGGGAAAAGCTCACCTACCTCCAACTAGGATGCATGGGAGGAAAGCTCACCTACCTCCATCTTGGATGCTTGGGACCCCCTCCTCAGCATGGAAGTTTTCCCCTAGGATGAAAAGCTTTTCCCCCTAGCATGGAAGCTTTCCCCCCTCAGTGTGGAAGCTTCCCCCACCATGGAAACTACATGCCCCTAGTGTGGAAACAACAAAGACTATATTTCAACACTCCATGCACTCTAGCGTTAATCCAACATGCCAATGTAAAAGGTTGAAGGCCCAACATAGAAGATCTATATCCAGCATGGATTCCATCCCCCTATTACTATTTATAGTAAATGGAATGGCCATGGGGTTTTAACACTTACTATATATAGTAACCCCCCAAATTTTGGCATCTACCCCACCTAAAGCATAGCCAAAATTTGCAGCCAAACCATAGCCAATTTTCAGAAAAAATTAAGGTGAAAAAACCTATAAAAGCTAAACCAAAATGCCATTTCAAGGTTCTATAATTTTTATAGTTCCATAATCTGGAGACTTTTTGGAAATTTGAGACTTTTTGTATTTCCAAACTTGGGAATTTTTAGTTAATCAAGAGCTCTTGCAATCTCCCATGATTGCATTCTCTTGAATCCCAACATGAAAGCATTGTAGCCTTTGTAATCCCCCTTGAGATTTGTAGATTTTTGGTGTCAAAATTGCATTTTTGGGATGCCCAATCCCTAGTGTGGAGCAATCTAGCAACCACATTTCTTACTTTTCTCAAACCCTTGCAATAACATCCCCCTTGCAAATCTAGTGTAAGGAGTACCAAAGGTTCAAAATCACTAGGAGTTGTGGAGCATCTAGATCATGGAGTAATGGATTCCAAGCTTCCATCAAAGTGAACTCCACTACTACCCCAGGCATATTTTTGTACACGTTCCTCAAGCATATTCTTTGTTCTTTTTTAATAAAGTTTAAGGTTTCTAATTTTATGTGCAATCTACAAGTACTCTCACTTTTTTAGATTTGTAATTTTTTGCATTTTTATATTTATAATCTTATTTACCCTCCTCTAAGTCCTTGGGTGATCTGCCAAATCATCTAGGGTACTTCAAATATTATTTTTTTGGAGGCCCTAGGGATTTATGGCTAAGGCTATTGTGTTGAGATCTTCAATTTTCCAAGGACCAAATTTTTCAGTTGCTACAGTTTTATGGTGCTAGGAGGGCCTCTATCCAAGTTCTACATATAAACCTTTTTTTCAATTTTTTCTACCACAAAACCAATACTACAAATCAACCTCCCTACCACCAAAACCCAACATTAAGGTTGTAGGAAATTTGGGTTTTAGAAAATTTCATAGAAGTTACTAGAAATTTTAAAGCTAGCATTGGTGTCTTGCCAAAACCTCATAACCCTTGCTATAAAAATTTCACAACAATGCTAGCATGGATGTTTGGGTTTTGGAAAAATTTCACAGTAGTTGCTAGAAATTTTTAAAGCTAGTTAGGAAGGATATTATGCCCAGCACAACACCACCCCTACCCCCCATCCCCCAAGCTAGGAAGGGTGCTACCTCCTTGAACCACCCAAACCCCTTGCCATGAATTTTTTCCAGTAAGGTCAACATTGCCAATCTCTTAAAAAACATACTTTTGGAAAAATCAAAGTTTTTACTTTGGTTTCATTTCCAAAAAGTAAACCCCCTCTCCTCCAATATTAGAAAAGTATAAGTTCCCCCCATCTCACCCCCTTCTTTCCTTCTAGCCATACCCAGTGTTTAAGCAACTAGAAAGCTAGCGTAGAAGTAAGGGCTAAGCCAGTGTAGAGGTTTTCGCCTTTTCATTTTTGGTAAAGGGGTATAACCCCCTTTAACCCCCAGTTATCATTTATAGTAAGTGACTTATTTTGACCATCTTTATCATTTTCTTCTAGCTAAGAAGCCAAGAGTGAGTGTAGTTTGATACCACCTTTTACCATCTTTAGTAAGGGGGCATACCCCATTTGGCAGCCACTTACTATTTATAGTAAGTAACTTGTTATCATCCATGTTTTCTTTGTTCAACTATTTTTAAAATTCCAATTTTTGGAGTATGAGCTTTTTCCACCTTTTAAAGTAATTTTCACCATCATAATCATGTATTTTTAGCTAATTAACCATACTACCATCATAACCATGTATTTTCACTACCATAATCATGTATTTTTAGCTAATTAACCATAACATGGTATCTAGCCAAGATGCAGTTCATATCTATTACCCAAAAGACCCTATAGTCATAGAATGAATAAAATCACTTAGGCAAAGAGGAAAAAACCTAGATTTCATGGTAATCAATGAGAAATTATATAACTTGCTTTGTTCCAAGATATAAGTCAATCTTTTGATATCATGCTCCAAATCTGATGCTAAGCGTTAGTTCAAAATCATATGTCAGGATGGGAAAGAATACATTTCATCCTCCTATGACTAAGTTCCCATCATAGACTTTTATGCGTGAATACTCATACAACTCATAGAGGTTGATAAGTTTAGTAAGGGAATTAGCTTAGAGGATTAGCTAGAAGAGAAAGATGAGTTTGAGGTTGAACAAGAGTTGAACACCTTCATTGGTAGTTGATGAATTCTTGTTTGTCACGTTGACTAGGCCCTATCGATGAGGCCCTGTTGATGTAGTCAATTGCATCAATTAAGCCTCATTGATGCAGGGGTCTGGTGTGGTCTATAAATACAAGCTCTCTAGTCACATTTATGACATTAGTTGATCAAATTTTCATAGCTGTAGTGGAGCTCTTGTAGTTTGTTCATTTGAAAGTTAGAATATTTTTCTTGAGTGCTCGTAGTAGGAGTCATTGAGTGTACAAATCTTTATTCAAGAATTATTACACCTAAGCACAATAGTGTGTGTGGCAATAAAGACAAACTTCTTAATATACCTTGAATCATTTTGGATAGCTTAAATGTCTCATTTATGCATTTAATGTTTTTAATTATTTATTCAATATTTTCCCATCATTAAGCTAATGAAGTAATTAAGCAAGATAAGATAGATACAATAAACACAAAAGTATGACAGCTTCAAGCATAACACGTATTCACTTGGTAATCCCAGTAGCATTATTTCTTGGTATACCTAGTAGGGTAGCACTTGGTAACCTAGTAATGGATACGTGGGTTTAGGATGTGTGCAGAAAGTGGGACTAGATGCTTATGTTAGGACTGCTTAGGTACTTGTTAATTAGTTAAATTAAATTAGTTAATCCAATTACTCTTATCTCCGTTTAAACACCAAAACCATAAAATACAAAATGATAAAAATTAGATGCCTCAATTACACTTAAACATACTAGCATACATCACAAGTGTAGTTGGGAAGACAACAAATGACCTTAAGGCAAGATTCACTTTCTAGAAGACTAGTGCATTGAAAACTACAAAGTCCATGGAATTTGATTGGATAGCACATGAATGCTTGTGATTCATATGGTTAGACATAAGGGTACCTCATTGCTCATCATTAGCACCATTGCCAAGGACTTTGTTTGTTGAAACATGTGCTATTTAGGATTAGTAAATATTATTTATATCATTGGACAAACTCAAGGTCAACATCACTCTCAATGACATATAAACTACTAAGTACATTGATAATTTTATTTGTTTTACAAAATATATTCTTCTCACAAGTGCGAAGATGTTAAACTATTGGTCCCACAAGAGCACAAAGTGGTATATACTCATCTAGATGAGTATGTACTGGACTTCCCCTTCATCCTACATTAGGATGAATAGTTGTGATGGTGTGATATGGAGGGCAACATCATTTTGCCCCCCAATTGATCTATATTTGGGATGTTGCTTAAACTCTTAAGAAGTTAGGCATTCTAAATCTTTTTTTTGGATGGTTATGACACTTGGGATTATCATCCCACTAAAACATAATGTAGGTAAGATCAACACTAGGAGAAGTACCATGAGTTTACAAAGGGAAAATAATTTTGTAATCCCTTGTTCCTACTAAACCAAGATGACAATGAGGATCCTCCTCCTAAAGGTCCTCAACATGAAGGTTCTCCATCCCTTATTATTAGTAATGTGGATGTGACCTTGAACCTGCAATCAACTATTCATAAAATAGGTTTGGAAAAAAGTGATGGTCAAGGCAAGGACTTGAGAAAACATAATAATAGCAAGGGATCTAAGGATGGTTTCCATAATGAGCAGAATCATAGTGGTGGACACCATCGTGGCAATGGTAGTCCACCTTCCTCTCCATCCTCTTCATCTAATTCCCAACGTTCCTCTTCATCTTTTGACTCTCATGGAAGTTGTTGCTGAAATAATCATGATGAAGGTGATCAATGGGACAACAATGATTGTCAAGGCCATCAAGAACATAGAGGTGGCAAGAACCATCATTGACATCATCAAAAAAATCATGATGAAGAACCTCTGTTGGTAACTATAAGTGTGCTTAACATTGTAGAGGTAGTTAGAATTCCAACCAGGCATATGAAAAATAGTCGAATCAAGTTATTAGACATGAATAATATCCCAAGATTTGAGGGGGAAATAAAACTCTAATCCACAAACACATCTACAAGATTTCCATGATGCCTATGCCTTACAAGACATAGAAAATGAATGATAGAAACTCAAGCTCTTCTCTAGGATACTCATCAAGAAAGTTGAAAGCTAGTATTGATCCTTGGAACTAGAATCTATTCACTGATGGAGTACCATGTTAGAGCTATTTGATGACAAATACCAAACATACTCTAGAGTGTCTAATCTAAAAAGGAAAATTCAAAGCTAGGAATAGGGAACATATGAACCCTTGTATGCCACCATGGATAAATACTATTCACTCTTACATTGATGACTTGGCCATGGTTATTCTCAGAGGGAACAACTTTGCAACATCATAGATGGGTGCTCAAAGTAGAAACTAGAAGAACTCTTGGGGTGCATGCCCAAGGGAGACTATCTAAACTAAGAGCTAATCAGATTCAAAGGCTGATATAATAGGTAGAAAAAGAAGAAGGTAAGTTTCAGAAAAAGTAAAGTGTAAAAGAGTATAATAGGAATCGGACCATTAGGGAATGGGAGGTCTAATTTTATCATGAGGAGGAGTGACCACTTGATGAAGTGATGAACAAAAAAACCTTGCCTATTCAAAAATATATTTTTGATATCTCGAAAAAGGTTGATAAATTATGGGACTTTGTGGATGAAAAATTCCAAGATGCTATAAAGATTGCTGAAGAATCCAAAGAGAAAAATAGTGATTATAATTGCAAGAGGAAAAAAGAAGTTGAATATGCCTACCAAAGAGGTCAAGCAAAGCTACTATAGTAGAGGAAGTTGTGGAGATAGACTTTGAGGATGATATTTGTTGTGACATTTGTCAATATGAATATCCAAAGGGTTGTTGCCCCATGGTTTCAAATTTACAAGAGTCTAGGATGTACACATTGAATCTGCATTTAGCATGTAGGCAAGCACCTAGATGATTGCCTTATCTTCAAGGTAATCCAAGGCAGTTCCACCAGCAACCACAAGCTTATTATCCAAGTGGAGCTCCTCCACAAACATATGACCAATACTAGCAATGGCACCAAGCACAATTGTGGGAAATGCCATCACCAAGGTAGTAGTACCCTTACATGAAATTAGATCCATATGGGTACTATGTTTAGCAATTAGTTTCTCCAAGAAGTTCTACAAGTCATGCCTCATTTCAGCATCACTATTACCCTCCAGAGTATCACCAAACACATTCACCATCCAATCGAGGGGAGAACCCATATCCATACCATCCTCCACATCCATCTACAAATCTCCCTCCATCCTCTACATAGTTACCTCCTGCTCCAACCATGTAGGATGAGATTCCTCCATATCCACAACAACAAAATGCTATGAGGGCTATACATTCATAATCACCTTTCTGATTGAGTGGTTCGAATAGTCAATCTAGAAAAAGATCCTTCTTCTAACCTAGTAGTCCTCTCCAATCCTCACAACCTAGTATGGTTGATCATCCTGCATCTCCAACACTCTCATCCTCTGCACCAAATACCTTTGAGTATCCTTCAAATCAAACACCATCTCAAATCTACACTATTATGCTAAATCATGCTATTTTTGATTGGATCAAGGCCAGTCATCTTTCAATGCCTACTCCTTAGTATTTTCCAATAGCAGATCAATGTTGGTGTGGAAGTCTTAATGGATGACTTCTCCACTTATGGAGCTACATTTGAGCAAACCTTGGATCACCTTGAGCAAGTACTGTAGAGATGTGTTGAAACAAATTTGTGGCTAATCTAGCAAAAGATCCATCTCATGATCTAAGAAGGAATTATATTTGGCCACAAAATTTCACAAAAAGGGATTGAGATAGACCTAGAAAAGATAAGGAACATCCAAGGAATTACATGTCAACTAGAAACAATCAAAGATGTTAGACCATTCCTTGGACACATTGGCTACTACCAATTATTCATAGAGAATTTCTCTGAGATCCCAAAATCATTGGTAGAGCTTACAAAGAAGGATGCACCTTTCATCTAGACTAAGAAATGTGGACGTGCATTCCAATAGTTAAAGGAGAAACTCATAGAAACACCAATCCTATGGGTACCATACTGGTCTAGACCCTTCCACATCATGATGGATGCATCTAGCTACACCTTGGGAGCTATGCTCACATAGTTGGATGATAAAAAATGTCCACACTACATACACTATGCAAGTTAAAGCATTGTAGAAGAACAATTAAATTACATCACTATGGAGAAAAAACTAATGGTAATGGTGTATGTTGTTGAAAATTTCAGGCACTATGTGCTTAGCTACAAAGTCTCGATACACATGGACCACATCATATGATGGCTTGTGATATTGCAGGAATTTGATCTCACAATGGTAGATTGAAAAGGAACCTAAAATGTGATCATTGACCACCTATCTCACTTTAGATGGGATAACAAAGAAGAGGAAAGTCCAATCTCTAATTAGTTTCTAGACAAACTCCTCTTTACAAGAGTAATCAATGACCAAATGCCTATAGAAACAACATGGTACAATGACATCCTCATCTACCTTCTCACACAGAAGATTCCATAAGATCTTTATTTTAGAAAGAAGAAAAAATATCTACATTAGGCCAAATACTTTATGGAAATCAATGGACACCTCTATAAGGTGTGTGATGATGGCTTGATTCATTGGGGTGTCCCTAATGGAGATCAACTATGCATTCTCTAGGATGATCACAAAGGGCCTTGTGGTGGCCACTATGTAAGGAGATTCATGGACATAATAATCCTAATGGCAAGATACTATTGCCCTATAATTTTTAGGGATGCCCATCAGTTTTTCTGATCTTGTGAACATTGTCAATGATACAGTGGGATGACCGCTCGAATGAAAGGTTCCCAATAGCAGATTCAACCACTAGAACCTTTTGACATATGGGGCATTGACTTCATGGATCCCATGACACCCATGTCCAAAGAAAAGACATATATCATCATAGCAGTCAACTATTGCATGAAATGGGAAAAAGCAGCAACTATTATTGATTGTACATCATCCACTGTTGCTAGATTTATACAACAAAATATTGTAAATAGGTTTGAGGTGCCACATACACTAATTTTTGACAATGGAACTCATTTCATAGGTGCCACTTTTAGAAATTTGATACAATGCTTAGGAGTTTAACATAAATTAACAACATCCTACCACCCCCAAGCCAATGGTTAAGATGAGGTAACTAACTAGGAGATCACAAAGATCTTAATAAGAACCATAAGCAAATATAGAAGAGACTATAGAACCAAAATTAATGATGCCCTCTAGGCCTATTGCTCAACATGGAAACTCCCTATTGGCTACTCTCCCTATGAGTTAGTGTATGGAAAACTTCCAACACTTCCAATCCAGTTCAAGCTCTGTAACTCTCAATAGCCTGTGATCTAGACCTTGACCTAAGTCTAGCACAGAAAGAAAGATTGACCAACCTGAATGTGCTAGATGAAAATTAATTAGTGGCCCTATCTCTAAATGAGGTGCACAAGGCATTCAACAAGTAACGTCATGACCTCAAAATATGAAAAGTAAAGCTTTAACTAGAAGATAAGGTTCTCTATTGGAGCCCCACACATGCACCGTAGAAGAAAAAATTTTAAACATTGTGAGAGGGACCTTATATAATCAATAAAACCTTTTCCTCTAGGGCCATGTTGATTTAAAAGCCTAAAATCCCAAATCAAAAGCAATTAGTCAACATCCAACAAGTAAAATCTTTCTTTGACCCAAGACAAGCTAGTGCAACTACCACCTTAATAGATGGATAACCACATTCCATTTTTCAAATCTCCTCCTTCCAACTTAGTCATGGTAGAGATGGCCTTTTGTGCTAATAATCCATATGGATTTTTAGGTTTTCTACTTTTCTTTCATGTTTTTTATTTTACAAGTTATTTATTTTACAAATTTTTGATTTTCAAAATTTTCCCAATTTTTCACCATTGTTAGTACCTTTGAACTTTTCTTGATTATTTTACACTTTCTTATATATTTTAATTTGTTTTGTTTAAGTGTGAATTTTGATAATTTTTGCTAATAAAAGTGCTTTATTGCCATAGGACATAGTGCCACTATTGTTGTTTACTAATGATGGCTTGTGCTTAATGTTGTGATTGTTGATGTTGGGTTTCTATTTTTGAATTCTAATGTCTAATGACTATGACATGGTTTATTTTTCATGGAATAAGTAGCGAGTCCATGTCATTTTTCCATCCAATAACTCTATGGTTTTCCTTGTTCTAAGAATTTAAGATCCCTTCCATTAAATTTTTTTTAATTCATTGGTGACCTTGGTAGTTCCAAAATTGGGAAAGATTCAAAGATTTGTAAACGATGTGACTTCGAGAGGACTCAATACTCTTTGTACTCTTCTACTTGGTTGAGTGCTTGAGTTTTTTTCATGGACTTCTTACCATTTCATTCCAACCACTAATAGGAAGTCAAATAAAGTCTTTGCATGGTATGGTTCCCATCCAAAATTCAAAAAAAAAAATGATGATGATGGGAATTCAAAGCACACACCTTAGACATAATAAATGAATAAGTATTTGCATGGTGTGGGTCCCATCCAAAAATCCAAAAAATAAAAAACATGATGGGAATTCAAAGAACACCCCTTAGACAAATACGATGGACTACAAGCACTGGTTTTGGGACTAGAAAGACATGTACCCATGCTTGAAGGTCCCCTCTAACTAAGGCCCTTTCTTACTTTCTACTTCCCTTTTCTTCTCTTTATGGAATGGTGGTTGTTTTTTGGGGGGACTCTTGTGTCTTAAGTGGGTCAATCGGTCTTGGAGTGAGGATGTGAAGTCACTAAAAAAGGTTGGTTTTTGTCTAGACTAAGGATGGATCTTCTTAGGTCATTTAAACACATATTCCACAAGGGACTTCTTATGACCTGAATTTGGGATTCTATCTCACCTTCTTTGTCATCCATCTCTGCTACCATAACTCACCTCACTACTAGTTTCTATGTTATGCTTGATGTCTTAGTCTGATGTGTTAAAATTCTTGGATAGATTCTTTTTGGTTGATCCTTAACTTTTCATGACTATTAATCAACTATGGGGCCCACGAACCCTTGGGTTGTGGTTATGCAAGGGAAACAAGGGCATGAGCTTGCTATCGGGAGGACCTACTTGCATATCTCTTAGTTTGGTTAGTTAAGTCCCTTACCTTTGACATTGTTACAATTCTATCTTTCACATATTCCATTGTGCACACCACTTTGTGCTCCTTGAATTCTCATTTTCCATCCCATTCTTACCATTGTTCCTAGTTTTCTTATTTTTTGAGAGTTCAACATCCTCTTCTCACATCTTCATCATGTTCATGGTTTTTTGGGCTTCCATTTGACCCTAATTTCATTCAAAAATTCTTTGTAATTTTCAAGATTTGACTTAGTCAATGGAAGTAAATGAAAGTCAATAATGATCAACCATTGTTTTGACGAGGCCCCATCAACATAGCTAACTACATCAACAAGGCCTCGTCAATGAGGCCCCATCAACATAGCTAACTACATCAACAAGGCCTCGTCAATGAGGCCCCATTAACACAATACAAAAATACTATAGATACCATTGAACACTTAGCATTATTCAAATTTGATCCATAATGCCCAAGGAGTTTTTGCAATTTTTTAGAGCCCAAAATCTTCCCAAGCCTCTAACTCATGCACCATTTATCCAAATCACCGCATTCTTTGATTCTACAATTGCCGAAGGTAAGCTCTTAGTTATGGGGGTAGAAAACACCAAGGGTTTTGATGAATTTTTTTTAAAAAAATTTCCTAACTCCCCAAAGGGTTAAGATGTAAATGCTATTAATTTATTAATCTTTGAAGAATTTAACCTTTCCAAAAACTTCAGTAAACCAAATATTAAATTAAGAATTAAATATCTAATCGATTAAGCCATAATCATACCTTAGCCAAATGAAACTCCCTTATGGGATAAGGTATTCCAATCATTTTGAGTTACAAAATAATTACTAATCCATTGTTATGTGTGATTACATATGGCACTAAGACCAAAGAGATGACAAGAGGAAGGACCATTGCAACTAAAGGAAAAGCAACCTAAAGGAGGAAGGAGCCAACAAGGACATGGGAAAGAATAAGCTGAGGCAACCCATGCAACAAGATCTCTCAATGACAAGGCCAAGGTGGAATCTATCTAATATATTCTTGAAGAAGTAGCCACATCTAAACATTCATAGCAAGGAAAAGTGCTTGGCCTTGTACCTAGATTGGAAGTCACACTCACATAGGCCTATCTTGACATAATTGGAAATAGTGAGGTTCAATGTTCAGTTCTCCAAGAATTGAATTTTAGACCATTCCTTGAATGGGCTTCAGAAGATGTTAGAACTTAGCTACAAGCTTCTCCGGTGTGGCCAATCATCACTTCCAATGGGGAGTGATACATGGGAGAAATGTATCTCTTTTGGAATAATAAGAAAGCAGGATCCATTATGAAAATAAAGAACATCCAAGTGTTCTACTTAGTGGAGCCCATTGCATAGGTCCTTGGGCTACCAAATGTAGAAATACAATTGGAAGAGTTGTCAACACAAGGCAACCCTAGAGCAAAGGAGTGGATGTGACGATGTTATGGGGTTGATCACAAAGAGTTTGGCACACTCACACTGGTAGAGCAAGTATATTTTAAAATAATGACCTACCACCTCAATCCAATGGTGAGGCACAGTAAGGTGATAACCTTCTTTGCCTGAGCATGCATCACTCTAAGTAGAAAATTTCCAGCAAACCATTCCACAACTAATATATCTATAAATAGTAAAGTGCTTTAAAGAGAATGAATGTGGAAGAAAAACCTTGCCCTTCCCTTTCTTGATTAGAAAATTATGCAAAAGGGTAGGGATATTCTACTATGCAAATGATACACTTAGACATGCTCTCATTGCTTTGTGGGATAAAATGATGAAATATAAGACACCTACCATGACTATAGAAGAGGATTAGCAACAACCACCTCTACCACCTACTCATGAGAAAACATTAGAGGCTAACATTGTGGTTAACTACATGAAAAAATTCCAAGATTAGCTCTTGCAACAACAAGAGTAGTAGGTAGGAACTAGTGGTGGAGATCCATCTATGTATAGATCGATCACGAGTCACCTTAGAGAAGTGGCTAATACAATCAACTAGATGGAGAGAGGTGGATTAATGCTATCTACCCAATGAACATAGTTTCCTGCAAGGTCAAATCCAAGTGTGTGAGAGGTGATGGTGTCTCTCTCTTAGTACCATCTATTCCCAAAAATTTCTAGGAATGCTGCTTCCTTTTGGATGCACTTGAATGAGGGTGATGAGACAACTGTCTTGGTGATGTAGTACCAGGGGCAAGAGATAGCTACACAGATTGTTACTAATAGAATCATTAAGGCATTAAATGCATCTACGGTGCCTGAACTAGATGTTTCTACACTAAGAGATATGTAGGTATCTATAAGAATAATCAGCAAAAGATTAAGTGAATTCTAGCATGAGGAATTTCTAGACTAACTCGTGGGAACTGGGCAACCAATTTTGAATATCTTTGACTTTCTAGATACCATCACTACAACCTAGTTAGAGCTGCTAGAGGCAAAGGGAAATTTCCTCATCTTGGAATGGCAACTTAAAATAGCTCAAGCACATAATCAATGCTTGGCTATGGAAGTTGTTGAATTACATGCTTGAATTGCTAACCCTGCTCTCATCAACCCTACATTGACGTGAGATGAAGCTTTTCAACAACTTCGTGAATATCATAAGAGGTTGACGAAGAAATGGTAATAGTGGTCTTTAATTAGTCCATAGTAGAAGTTGCAACTCATTCAGTATGGAAGGACTTGATGTAGACTTACGAAGAAAATGAAACCTTGATCATTGAAAACCATCACTTGTGGAACATTGATGTGCAAAAATAATAGTTGGAATAATTTATCCATCAATAGTAGGAGTAGCTTGCCAAGGAAAACATTGAATTGAGGTGATTAGCAGTGGAGAATCGTAACCTCTCTATGAAGGTGGTCCACAACTTACACTAGAAGATAACTATTGAAATTGCCACTTGGAAGAACAAGGCTTTGAAATTCAAGAAATTTATAAATCATTACAAAGACTAGGTTTGCCTACAAAAGGAGGTGAATAAAAAACATATCCAATTAGTGAAGGAAAAAGTTAATGAGACCCTCTAGCAACTTCAACAAACCAAAGAAGTATGGAAACCCATCATTGATGGGATTAATGCCTACAACAAGGTAAAAATTTATGTGAAGGAGTTATAGATTGAGGAGATGAGTTGTCCAATACTTGTTATGCAAACTTGGAAATGCTAATTGCTTGATGGTCATGATTTGAACTAGAAAATCAAGTGGCTAGCTCATACTTGTTGTATGAGGCTAAGTTCAAGACTCATATAGACACCAAGTAGAAGCTTGTAGTTATGAATGCTAAACTTAAGGTTCACAAGGTAAAATTCACCAACCAAAGATTATTCACAGAGAACCTATCCAAAAAAATGAATAACTACTAGGCACTGCATGACACACTTCGAGCATTTGACGTTGAGCACAAGCAATTTGCAGCCTAGTTTTTCAATGTGAAGGAGCTCTTTCCTATTTTGCCTTGTGCTTAGGATGTTCCAACCCTAGCCCACATCGATAAAGCCACATGGACCATGAATGATCCTAAGAGAAAAGAAGAGAAAAAAAAGGCATTATTAAATGCTTTTCTCCTTCCACCTAAAGTAGCAACAACAACAGGATAGTCTTAACCACCTTTTCCACCACACGTGCTTGAAGCTAGTGAAGGTTCTTTAAAACCTTAGGATCTACCATCACCTAGGAATATTAAATCTTCTCCATCAACTTCATATCACCAAAGAATGTGTTGTCCAATTTTTAAGAGCCATGTCATGGTGTTCAATTTTGTGTCATGAATACCATAATTTTTGTAATGTGTTGGTTAATGTATTGGTTCATACACTAGGCACTCAATTGTGATATCCATTTTGTCTTATTTTTTATTATGTTAGAATTAGTTAATAATCTCATGCCTTCCAATTTTGTAAAGAACTTGAGGATGAGTTTTCATTCATTCATGGGGGTATGATGAATTTTTATTTGTTGCATCAACTAGGCCCCGTCGATGCAGGGATCTAGTTTAGTTTATAAATACAAGCTCTCCAAGTGCATTTATGGCATCAGTTAATTAATTTTTCATAGCAGTAGCAGAGCTCTTATAGTTTTTTCATTTGAAAGTTAGAATATTTTTCCTAAGTGCCCACAGTAGGAGTCATTGAGTGTATGGATCTTTATTCAAGCATTATTGTACCTAAGCATAATAGTGTGTGCAGTAATATAGATGAACTTCTTAATAAACCTTACAACATTCTAGATAGCTTAAATGTCTCATTTGTGCATTTAATTTTTTCAATTATTTATTCAATATTTTTCTGTAATTAAGCTAATGAAGTAATTAAGTGAGATAAGCTAGATAGATTAAACACATAAGTATGACTGCTTCGAGCATAACACATATTTGCTTGGTAATCCCATTAGCATTATTGCTTAGTATACCTAGTAGCATAGCACTTGGTAAACTAGTAGTGGATACGTGGGTTAAGGACATGTGTGGAAAGTGGGACCAAATGGTTATGTTAGGACTTCTTAGATACTATTTAATTAGTTAAATTAAATTATTAATCCAATTACTCTTATCTCCCTTTAAACACTAAAACCATAAAATACAAAATGATAAAAATCATATGCCTCAATTACACTCAACCATACTAGCGTACGTCACAAGTGTAATTGGGAAGAAAATGAATGATCTTAAGGCAAGGTTCACTAGTGCACTGGAAACTACAAAGTCCACAAAATTTGACCAGATCATGCATGAATGCTTGTGATTAGTATGGTCAAATGTAGGAGTACCTTGTCACTCATCAGTAGTCTTTTTCAAATTTCGGCTTCCCAAAAAACCATGTCCAACTCCACATTTCCTACCTCATCAATGAAACCAATCCCTAAACCTAACTCTTCTTCTATCCATCCTACCATGTTTAGGTCCACATCCAACATCACCATGCACTAGACACAACCCATGTCCTAATCCACATCCTTATTCTCATCAGTATCCTTTTCCACACAACCTAACTTTGTTCATTTAACCACGGTGATGTCTACATCATTATCTTCCTTTACCATGCCAATGGGACCCTCATTGGGATCCCATGAAACATAAGCATCTCATACCCCATTTTTCCTCTATGTGCCTCAAGTTTTTGCACAAACATCCTTTTCCTTATTTGGCTTGCTTATGACCATCATAACCCAACCTCTTTCTTTGATATCACAACCTATCGCAAGGCCACAAGCCTCTTAACCACAAGTCTCACAACTTCTTCCCCAACCATCAATGCAAAAAATGTAGCCCATGGGGATGCCTCAAGGCTTGGATCAAGCCTTTCAAATGATCCAAAACCTTAATGAAGAGTTGGAAAAATTTAAATACAATAAAACTAAAATGGTTAAGGTTCTATATTTCTACTAAGATGATCCTATAAGTCCTATGATTCCTCAAATAACCTTGTCTATAGGCCTAGCTATTTCAAACTTCACCAAATACAATGATGAAGGGGGTCAAACACACATCTAGTAAGTTTCTTGTCTAAGTGCCTCTTCTTGCAACCTTGGCCTCATATGATACTGAGGATTTTTCCCATGTCTCTAAAGGGAAAGGCCTAGATTGGTATTGAACCTTGCCTAGGGGTTTCATCTCTTCCCTTGAGGACTTGAACAACCAAATTGTCAATTGCTTTAGATACAACTTGAAGTTGAATGCCACATTCAATCAACTGATGAAGGTAAGGCAAGGACCACTTGAACCAGTTAAATAGTTCATCTAAAGGTGGAACTCAACACTCAACAAGATTCCAGAGCCTATTGCTAAAACTCACCTCTTGGCCATCTACAAGTGAGTAGTATATGAATTTATCAAGTCAAAATTGTACTACTTAGAGCCTTGGTTACTAAGCCAAGCTGATGAGTTGTGTTCTATCAACTACGTTGATGAGACCTCATCGATGGGACCTCATCATTTGGGCCTCATTGATGAGGCCTAATTGACACATCATATCATGTGTTAATGTGGTCCCATCAATGTAGTGCTTATATTCAGCTATAAATACACAAGTGTAGTTGCATTTATGGAAAGTAGAGATTGTAGTTGCAGTGGAGCTCTTACATTTTTTCCATTTGAAAGTTAGAATTTTTCCCTGAGTGCCTAGAGTAGGAGTCATTGAGTATATGGATCTTTATGCAAGCATTGTTGTACCTGATCATGATAGTGTATGCAACAATAAAGATAGTGGTGGTGGACCTGCAATGGTGCTTTTTATTCTTTGTTGATGCCTCTTAGGTTAATCCTCTAGAAACCAACAAAGAGGAGCCATTGAAACACCACTAAATTTACATTTTATAACCTTTGTAACCTCATCCCATGAAAATCAAGGCAAAAATTCATTGTAAATGTGAGGATTGTAACCCATGAGGTGCAATCTCACATACTTTACACTTTTGGAGCTGACAAATGCCTCATAAGTGGTCAAAGCCTCATCCCCCAAGTGAAAAATGTCATGTCTATATTTGGTCTTTGGGGGGTATGGGGGAGGAGTCTAAAAATTCCTTTTGAAATGCCAAAATTGGCATTTTGATAGGTTTTATGGAGGGTATATCATTTTCTATGTTGAAGACACCTACCTCCAACTTATATGCATGGGAGAAATGCTCACCTACCTCTAGCTTGGATGCATGGAAAAAAACCTTCCCCCCCTTACCCTCCTTAAAGTGGAAGCTTCCACCCTGTTGGTGTGGAAGTTTTCCCCTAGCATGGAAATCTTACCCCAATCATGGAAGTTTTTCCTCCTCAATGTGGAAGCTTCCCCTAGTGTGGAAACTACATGCCCCTACTATGGAAGCCACAAAGATCAAATTTCAACATGTCTTGTACTCCAGCATTGATCCAACATGCCAACATAGAAGGTTGAAGGCCTAGCATAGAAGATCTATCTCCAATGTGAATGCCATCCTCCCATTATTATTTATAGTAAACGAAATGGCCATGGGGGTTTGGCACTACTATATATGGTAATCTTCCAAATTTTGGCACCTACCCCATTTGAAGCATAGCCAAAATTTGTAGCCAAACCATAGCCAATTTGCAACAAAAATTAAGGCAAAAAAACCTATAAAAGCTATACCCCAATACCATTTCAAGGTTCTAGAATTTTTATAGTTTCACAATCTAGAGACTCTTTGGAAATTCAAAATTTTTTTTATTTCCACACTTCGGCATTTTTAGGCACTCAAGAACTCTTGAAATCTCCCATGATTGCATTCTCTTGAACCCCAACATGGAAGCATTATAGCCTTTGCAATCCCCCTTGAGAATTGTAGACTTTTGTTGTCAATGCTGCATTTTTGGGGATTCCAATCCCTAGCATGAAGCAATTTGGCAGCTAAATTTCTTACTTTTCTCAACCCCTAGTAGTAACACATCCCCTATAGATCTAGTGTAAGGGGAAACAAAGGTTCGAAAGCATTAGGAGTTGTTGAGCATCTAGATCATGGAGTAATGAATTCCAAGATCCCATCGAAGTGAACCCTCCTACTACCCTAGGCATATTTTTATACACATTCCTCAAACTTGTTCTTTATGCTTTTCTAATAAAGTTTAACATTTCTAGTTTTGTGTGCAATCTGCACTTACTTTTAATTTTCCATATCTGTATTTTTTTGTATTTTTATTTTTACAATCTTGTTTACCTTCCTCTAAGTCCCTAGGTGATTTGTTGGACTGTTCAGGGCACCTTGAATCCCATTTTTTCAGATGCCCTAGGGATTTGGGGTAAAAGCTATTACTTTGAGATCATCGATTTTCTAGCAATCGAATTTTTTAGTCACTATAGATATGTGTTGTATGCAATTTTGTTGATGACACATGTGTTATATTGATGTGCTATTGGCAAGTGTCATAAGTCTTTACCTTTTGCATGTAATCACTTTCTATGTAACACTAATAGTATCCTAAGTGTCTAATCTTAGTGGCCATGGCTCATTGCCCTATATGTCCTCTACATATGTCATCATGTACTTGGTGCAAATTTGTGTGGGCCTCTACTTTGCTTAAGCATACCAACAAAATGTGATCATGATATTTTCAACATAATGTATTAGCTATAATGACATAATGTTTTAATCATTTATGAATAATATCTTTTTGAGAAGCATTAAGGTTTTAATGATTTTCACTATGCATGAGGTAGAATTTGATATCATCATATCATTTAGGTTGAGACATGTTATCTATGACTACCACAGAAGTACTTTTGGTATGTTGGGTAATTGATTAAGAAAAATTTTTGGTCATGGAAGGTAACTTACTAAAAATCTTAGAAGCCACACTTAGGGTGAGCATAGCAATAGCATTAGCAAGTGTGTTTTCTTTCCAAGGAACATGTTGAATGTCAACCTTTATAAATTTTTGGATAAGTGTTTTAGCTAGGTTATAGTGATGAGTGGCGAGGTACACCTATACCCAACCATATGAATCACAAGCATTCACGTGTGATCCAGTTGAACTTTGTAGATGAACTAGCTATGGTATCTAGATAGTTACACGTTGATTGTGGTTCATTGTCTTCCCTCCTAGACTAGTATTTGCTTTGGTTTAGTCTAGAATGAGGTGTATGATATGATTTCTAATACTAGGCTAGGCTACTCCTAGAGATAATGGAAAATAATCTTGATTAACTAATAAGAAATAGGAAATGAAGTCTAAGCTATTCTAAGTGTGATGAACATTTGTCCTTAATCATCCATATGCATCTTGGACCTCGTGTACTACTTCTAGAATTACCAAGCGCACATTACTTGAGCACTCATAGAAACACTACTGGGTTATCAAGTAGTTACACTTCAATGTTTGTGATTAAGTCGTACTCATTCTACATTTAACAATAGGAATATTAAATGATGATAAAGATATATTAACTAAGAAAATAATAAATAACAATAACAATTAAATAATTAAAACTAACTGAATGCTACAATGATGGAGTGATCTCAATCTTTATTGTCAATCATGTGTGTGTCCAAGTACTCACACTCAAATAAAGGTTCTGTACAATTACAAGCATTACACTATGGGCATGCACTTGGGAAAAATAGTCTACCTCCTACAGAAACAAATTGCAAGAGCTTCACTACAACTTGAACTAGAAAGTGTTCTAAATGCAGTGGGTGTATGCATATTTATAGCAGAAAATGAACTCTGCATTGATGAGGCCACATCAACACGTGGAAAGATGCATCGACGGGGTCACGTTGACGTGGCCACATTGACAGGGCTTCATCAACATGGCCCAGTTGACATTGTTCACTAGATGCTTCATCATACCCCCATGACTGAGTAATAATGTATCCTTAAGTCAAAAAAATGAGAACGAGTTTAATTAATTACATAGTGGATAGGTATGGGATTGTTGACTAACTAGGAATTTACTCATGTCATAGTGTGGAATTAAACAAAAAAAAATTGGGACACAGACACAGAGCACCATATGCAAAATTGTTGGAACTCATGTGGTTCATGGTAGTGGTGGCTCCTCCATGGGTCTCTTCCCCTTATCTTGTGCTCTAGCCTTTGGAAATGGATGTCTTTGGAGGAGTTCCTAAAGCTTTTCTTCTTCGGTCTATGGATCGTGTGTCATCCATGCTAATGTTCCAATAGTTGATGGAGTCAGCACCTCCCATGAGCACGACAGTTGTGGGAACATCTGATTGGCCTTGACATACTATGCCGCAAATAGCCATCATTCCTCTTCATAGGTTTTGGCCCTAACCTCTCCACCTCTTGCTTGGTCATATTGTGCAGTGATAGGAGTTTTCTAATGGATGCTAAATGATTGTGCCTCCTACTTTGCATGTTCTATAGGAGGTCCTTGGCCTTTGCCTCTCTTGGGCATTTAGTTGCACCTTAAGAAGGTCCTCCTTGTTATCCTCTTTTAGGGACCATTTGTAATCATACAAGGACCAATTGTTAGTAAGGTTGTTTAAAGAAATTCAGTTATCTTATACCCTAATCATTGCTTTTAATAAATGTTTAATTCATTATTTAGTGTGATTATAGAGTTAGATATTTTTCAAGGAAGGTGCCCTAAAAGTTTAATGTCGGACCTAATCTGTTTAGGTGATACATAAAAAGAACATGTGCTGATTCGAAGGAACGTTTTATAAAATGATGACAAAGGAAAGAATAGATTTGACAATGGAGCACTTAGAGGGTATAAAATGATGTGGTGATGTGCAATAAGTACAAATTACAAAAATCACACAAGTGGATCCTCCCCAAAGTAGGTTTCAACCTATAATGCCCTTGTGTAACCACACCTTAAAATGTCTGTAGGCACTAGAAGGGTTAAATGCAATCCATACTAGCACAACAAAACACACACATGTAGATACCACCACAATGAGGTATAGGTTCTATGCCACACAAGACACAAGTTAGAAATATTTAGATAGTAAGGTGAAACGAATCATAGAAGGGATTGTAGAGATCAGGGCATGAGGTAACTTTCCCTGGGCACAATGGATCCTAAGTGTTATGTGTGATTAAAGTACCATTAGCCTTTCACTCCAAAATCAAGACTAAGTCCATGCATTTGATCGGTGACATTGCATCATTTCATCCAATGATGGACAACCATAAGAGCACCATGAAAACAAGGCATATGATCACTTGGCATTTTTTTCAAGGGAGGAGTGATTTGGAATTTATTTGCAGCAAGTTCTTCTTTGGTATTTTCTTTGATGTTTTTTTTTCTCTTTCTTCTTCTAGCCACTTTGGCACTTTTTCTTTTCTAAAAGTGATCTAGAGAAGCTACCAACCTTCATGCATGGGTGCATGTCTTTCCAGTGGGACCCCCAGAACAACATTGAGTTTCTTTATTAAGCACCTTATTACTCTTACTCCTATTTTTTGTTAGATCTACAAGGACCTTAGTACAACCAAGCTACATGATAGCACCTACAGATGTCACCAAAGGAATTCACAAGTTCCCTTGATGTCACACCCTGGTCATTCCCTCTTAGTCCATCAATTTTTACTTTGGGCATAATAAGCACAAAATTACTTTAAGTTTTAATGATGACAAGAATATCATCATACCCAAAGTAGAACCTCTTATCAATAGAATGGATGGGTGGATGTAGTGGGCTCACTATCCAAATAATTAATCACTTGAGAGCCTTGATAGCATAGAACAATACCTCAACCGATAAGTCACATAAGTATTTTATTCACTGATGAGATTACCCTTAAAAAGAGAAAACAATAAAATGGAAATGAAAAATTGTAAAATAAAAGAAAAGGAAAATCATTTACTAATTCTACTTGTTAGAATGGAGGATATCCCCCATAACTAAACTTTTGAGCATGGCTAGAATTAATAAATAGAAAATGCATATCCACGCATGTGGGAAATATTGGATTATGGTCATATCCAAACCACTCATGTCTTTTGATGCGTTGGCTAGAATGTACCCAAATTGAGGCTCACACATGTGGTTAAAGTTTGCATAATGGGGAAAATTATAAGATGTAGTCATGTGATAAGGAGTTAACCCACTATGACACCTGTGACCGCAAGATGATATGCAAGGATCGATATGTCTCCCTATGTGGTTATATTCATTGGGTTGCATGGTTGTTGGAGCATTAATTGGTGGCCCAGATAGGTAACAAGAGGCATTGAGTTTGAGGAGGAAGATGCATCATAGTGCTAGGCTTATGCTAAGTTGGAAGATGTAGTGGTTTTAGAACTATGCTATCTCTTTCTTTGGTCATGCCTAAAGAAATGACAATTTCGACATTGCGGAGGACCTCCACTACTTTTGATAGTAGTAGCACAAGTAATGTTCATGGGTTGATGCTGTGATGCAAAACCTTATAGCACAACTGGTGGCAAGGTAGAAGGAGGTGAATGATGAGAATATTGAGGGTGAGGAGAAGTGCAAAGAACATGAGATGGTGATCTTGTTGGAGAAGACATGGATTGATAATACTCAAGAGAATGATAACGATGATGTGAAATAGAGGATGTTGATCTAGTTAAGAGAATAGGATGCTGAACATAACAAGGGCTTGGGTTTGGATGGTATGAAGGGTATGACTAGTTTAACAGTGGCCTCCCCCTTGATTTGGGGTTTTGCCACTGTGGTTGAACATGGTATTTTTGTATGAAATCTAAATGTAAAATTTCTTTCCAACACTCATGTAAATGTGATAAGATTGGACATTGGCCTTTGGGATGATCATGCATATGAACATCACATTGATAAGTGTGATTCATAGTTGAGCTCTTATCCTTATTTTCTTCAACCCTTGTTTCCAATTGTTTAGTGGTGTCCTGTCCTATTTCTCGGTTTGGCATGATTCCACCTCTAATAATGTTGGCATATTCTTTGCATTTTTCATGTATCCATTCCATCATCCTATTGATCTTTGCCTCAATTTCATCTATTGATTGTAGTATTGGCAAAGATAGAAATGGTTTCACCTCCTTAAGGTGAGTTGACTTCTCCTCTTTATGATCATGGACCTTTGCTATTTTGAGATTTTGGCCCTATTGAAATCTTTTAACACTCTCCCATTTAGCCATTTCTCCTTCTTCTTTTGCTACCCGCTTAATAAGCTCTTATAATTAGTGGGTTCATAGCTCATATAGTTGACCTAGGGCATACATCCCTAAGGTCTTCCTTGTTTTGTTACGGAGCCCATCCATGATGTGATACATTAGCCTTTCCTAGGAGAAAGCATTGCTTGGGAAATTGGTTAGCAACAAATAATATCTTTCTAAGGCCATGTCCAAAGGTTCATGTTTCCCTTGTTTCCAGTTTTGGATTTGTCTCCTCAAGGCTAACACTCTTGCATAGGTTTGATATCTTTCATTGAAGAGTTCTACCATTGTTGGCCAATGGCGAATTAATTTCAGCTTTAAAGACCCATACCATATTTTTTCTTGGCCAATGAGTGTCATAGGAAAGAGCTTAAGTTTTTTGCACCCATTATCAATATTGTTCAATGCATAGGCATCATAGAAGGTTTGTAAATTTTATTGTGGATCTAAATCATAGCCTCCTGAAAACTTGGAAAAGATTTTTAAATTAAGCCTGGGTAGACGACTTTCCTTATGATGCCTACGGGATATTCGAATAGCCTCTTGTACATGCATTAGACTCTTAGTGGCCAGCAGAGGTTCATCGTCACTAAGTAAGTTATGCATTTGTGACTTGGAATGATGCTGTCTTTGTTCATGTTGGCATTCCTAACTTTGCCCATAGGTTAGATCTCTATTTCTACGTTGACCCCTAGAGATATGGTCATCCATTTCTTGACTTGAAGTTGAAGGAGCAGAGGAAAAGAAAGGATTGGAAGACTCATCATGACTTTTTTAAGTCTCCCAATCATCCCCTAATAAATTCTTATTAACTATTGAGAGGGTCCTAGGCCTTATGGGACCCATCATTCTATGGGATGTCCCATCCTCACTAGAGGTGTCAGGGTTGGATGACAAGAATCCTTGAGTATCGTTGGGGTGTCTATGAACATATGAAACTCCTACATAAGATTGAGTACTCCAAGCTTCATCATCATCATATATTTCATTGATTCTCCAATGAATTGCCTTGCTAGTTGTTGCATTAACATCATCTTGTGAGACATACATCATTGTGAATTGTGTGTGACTTATTTGAAATCAATTTCTTTCCTAAAAGATATATCGTTAATGCTTTATTACAGCAATATTGTATGATATAACTAATCTAGATAACTAGCACCATCCCTGGCAACAGTGCCAATGATGAGCAGTGAGGTACCCCTATGTCCAACCATATGAATCATAAGCGTTCATGCACGATCTNTGATTAAGTCGTACTCATTCTACATTTAACAACAAGAATAGTAAATGTCNTCTTCCCACCTAGACTAGTATTTGCTTTGTCATGTATGGTTTAGTCTAGAATGAGGCGTATGATATGATTTCTAACACTAGGCTACTCCTAAAGACAATGGAAAATAATCTTGATTAACTAATACACAATAGGAAATGAAGTCTAAGCTAGCCTAAGTGTGACGAGCATCCATCCTTAATCATCTGTACGCATCTTGGACCTCATGTACTACTTCTGGGATTACCAAGTGCACATTACATGAGCACTCCTAGATACGCTACTAGGTTACCAAGTAGTTACACTTCAATGTTTGTGATTAAGTCATACTCATTCTGCATTTAACAACAAGAATAGTAAATGTCGGTAAAGAAATATTAACTAAGAAAACAATAAATAACAATAACAATTAAATAATTAAAACTAAGTGAATGCTGCAATGATGAAGTGATCTTAATATTTATTGCCGATCATGTACGTGTCCAAGTACATCACACTCAAATAAGGGTTTCGTACAAATACAAGCATCACATTGTGGGCATGCACTTAGGAAAAATAGTCTAACTCCTATGAAAACAAATTGTAAGAGCTTTGCTACAACTTGAACCAAAAAGTGTTCTAAATGTGTTGGGTGCATGCATATTTATAGTGGAAAATGAACTCTGCATTGATGAGGCCACATCAATCCATGGAAAGATGCATTGATGGGGTCATGTTGACATGGCCACATTGACGGGGCTTCATCGACATGGCCTAGTCAATGTTGTCCACTGGATACTTCATCATATAGTAAGGTAACAAGTGTTTGGCCTTATAAGTTTAGACATCGATTACCTAGTTCACCACTAGTTGAGAGTCATCTTTTATGATTAAAGTTATATATCCTTGATCACGAGCTATCATCAATCCTCTAATTAGTCCCTTATATTCTATGATAGTATTGATGTATGGAAACTCAAAATGATAGGTTAAAGATTGGATTTTACTAGGAGTATGACGATGATAACAGTAGTAGCTTCATGCATAGTCAAAGCTTCGTCAAAATGCATAATGGCTGCATAGCCTTTAGGTACATGATTAATAACATTGACACTTATTATTTGAGAACTTAGGATCTATGGTTGCATTATCTTAAATTGGGGAGGTAGTTAGTTGTGTGACTATAGCTTGGCCTTTAGTTGTAGTTTGTAACATGTAGTGTAAGTTAAATTCAACTATTATGGATTTCCATTGGGCTATTCAAATGCTCTCATAAATGTGGGATATAATGGCCATTAATACATTGTCTTTGCATATGATGTTGACTTACATCCTAAAGAGGTAATGCCTCCATTTTTTCAAAGAGTAAACTAAGGCCAAGCAATGTTTATTAACATTGGTATATCTAGTCTCATAGGCTATTAATGCATGGCTTAAATAGTAGATTGACATCCTTTCTTCATCCTCTCTTTTTTGACCAAGCAAGGAAGCAATGGAGGTGTTTGAGATTGCAAGGCATATGAAAAATGGATTGTCTTTTTAAGGCTAGTAAACATTTGGTAACTAGGCTAACTCTTGCTTAACGTTGTCAAAGGCTACTTGGCACTCATCTATTCATTCAAAGTGAACTCCTTTCTTAAGTAAATATTGCATGGATTGTAACTTATCTATAAGCCTCAAGATAAACCTACGAATGAACTATAATCTACCTTGCAAACCACATATTTCCTTGAGTTTACTAGGTATTGACAGGTTGGTTATGGCTTTAACTTTATCTAGGTTGATACATATTCCTACTTCTAAGACTATGATGCCAAGCATTTTTTCAGTTTTGATACCAAAGAAACACTTTTTAGGATTTAGCCAAGGTTTATACTTAAGAGAATGTTGGAAGACTAGGTTTACATCTTTGACCTAGTTGATGACTATCTTTAACTTCACTACAATATCATCAACATAGTCATTGAGAAACCTTATCATGTAATCATTGAAAATGTAGGTCATAGCTTATTGATATATTGTGCCTACATTATTTATGTTAAAAGCCATAATGGTATAGCAAAAGGTTCCTCAAGGAGTCATGAAATTCATGTATAATTGATGTTCTAGGTTGATCCTAACTTGGTTGTATTTTGAAAATCCATCCATGAAGGATAGCAATGCATGATCAGTAGTTGTATTAATAAGTTGATTAATACTAGGTAAGGGAAAGTTATCTTTAATGGTTTCTTTGTTAAGTTCATATAAATCAATGTATATGTGGATGCTCCCATTCTTCTTGGGAACTGCCATGATATTGGACACCCAGTCTATGTAATCAACATCTCTAATAAAACCTATTTTGTAAAGATTTTTAATTTCATCATGAACTGCTAAGGCTAGATCAAGTCTAATCTTGCGAACTTTTTGCTTGATAGGCTTTATGCTTGCATCTAGTATGATGTGTTGAATGAGATGTGGCTTGAGTCCAAACATATCTTCATAGGATCATACAAAGTCTTTGATGTTATCTTGTAGAGCTTTGATGATATCATGGACAAGTATAGGCTTAAGAGAGGAACTTAGTTTCAAGGTTTTTCCCTCACCATTATGGGTTGTGATAGGGACCTCTACTTAGGGATCCTTAGTAATGTCACTGGCTTCAAGGTCTAGAGTTTTAACTATGCAATTTGGTCATTCCAAGGTCCTCTTGATTGTGGCTATATGTTCTATGAGGTTTCCAGGTTCAAGATCTAGGCATCCTTGATCAATTGATCAAGTGACATCATCAAATGATATTTGTGTTGTATAACTATCAAATAAAACTAATTAAAATAATATAATAGGCTAAATTATGTCTTATCCTTGTATTAAATTAGCATAATGGGTAGCATGTTATTATGAATTTCTAGTATGAATATGTAAACATAATATATTTTATTATTGATCATGTTATACTGGTGGTGTATCTTTATGGGATTAGTTTTTTTCCAATTCGGGTAGCATATTTACCCATAGAAAACATTTTTTTTGGATTTACACTGAAATTTGCATGGGATCAGCCTATTTCATTGAATAGTGTTTTCCCTAGCAGTGTGGACCCATACGCAACGTATTTCCTAGTGCGCAACATGTTTCTTGTTGACAACGTTTTTCCAGATTTACATCAAAATTTACCTAGGGATGGCCTATTTTACCAGTAGCATTTTCTCCAAGTAGCAAGATATAGCATTTTCCCAAAGCATAGCATTTTTGCAAGATTAGCAGCATTTTTTTCGAAGGAAAAATGGGCAGGGAAAGGTGGCCTATATGCAAGATTGAAGATAGTGTTTTTATTGGGCAATGCAGAAAAATCAGATCGGAAAAATCCGATTGGATAGACAAATCTGCAGTTCCTTTCCTAAGTGGTATCGGAAAAATCTGAATAAGTCGGTGTAAGAATCTGATTAAAATCATCAATATTAGAAAAATAGAACAATTATATTCACCTATGTTGGTATCTGAAATTTCCATTTTTTTTAAGAGCTTAGTTAAAGTGGAAAATCTAATATAGAAATTTTACTTTTCTATTAGCATCATAATTAGTAATAAACAATATAGTAAACTTAAAAAATCAATAAAAATATAACACAATTGAATAGAAAATGCCCGATCCAATCTTGAATCGGCTTCAATGTTACTCTGCAATATCTCGTTCATTTCTCAAACTATGATGCAAACTAGGAAGGGCGTATTTCCAGACTGAAGTAACTATGTTTTTGTTGGCCAACGCAGATCAGGAAGGGGCAGGAAAACTGAGCATTTTTTTTGTTGGACTGGGCAGGATGGACAGATCAGGAAGGGGCAGGAAAACTGAGCATTTTTTTTGTTGGACTGGGCAGGATGGAGATTGTTTTTTGGTGCGCAAGAGCAAGAAAGGATCAGCAGTTTTTTCTTTTATGCTAGGGTAGTGTAAAAACTAGCATTTTTCATGTAAGCTCGGAAGGTAGGATATTTTTCCTAGCAGCGCAGCCCAAGAGAATAGTGTGTATGTATTTTTTATTTATGCCAGATAGCATAAACATCAGTGTTTTTTCTTCAAGAGGGTATTTCCCAGGATAAATTCCAGTGTATTAATTGGTAATTTTTTAACCCATAGCTGGTACATGTTTTACCTCCTTCCAGTTCTTGTTTGCAAGGTATCATCGGAAGTGAGGGCAAGGAAGAACAAGGATTGATGGCGATGGCCAGGAAGAATAGCACAACCAGCAAGAAAGCTGTGATGGAAAGCTGTGATGGATGGAAAGCTGTGATGTAAGAGGCAGGGAAAGTGTAACAGATTGTGTGGACAAGGTTGCCAAATCCTTTTGTAGGGGAGTCTTTCATAGCTGCAGTAGCTATGTACGTGCCTAGAAATCCTTCCTGTTTCCATTGTTTTAGCTGCTTCCTTGTTCATCATTTTGTCTTCTTTTTTTTTTTAGCTATTCAAGGGTTATTCAAGCACTTAGATGCTTGGTATGCTCTAGCATTTTCTTAGCTCTTGGCCAATGCAGGCCCTAGCATTTTTCACAATTTCTCAGTCATAATAGGCCCCAACATATTCTATTTTTCTAGCTTGAAATACCATACTAGTGTATTTTTGGTTTCCCTACGTGGAAAGACTAGTGTATTTCGCTTTTAGCCTAAGAAAGACCAGCATTTTTCATTTCCCTAGGGAGACTAGTGTATTTAGCTTCCCAGCTTCGGAAGATCAGCGTCTTCAATTTTTTCAGCCTTAGAGGCTAGTAGATTTTGCTTCCTAGCTTGAGAAGACTAGTGTTTTTCTATTTTTGGCTTGGAAGACCAGTGTGTTCTCACTTGATGTCCTTGGAAGTTACCACCTTTTGTTCTCCACCTATTGTAATTTTTTTAGCCTCAAAGGCTAGTGTATTTAGTTTTTCTAGACTTCAAAAAGGACAACACTTTTAGTTGTTCTTAGCCTAGAAGACCAGCATTTTTCTATTTTTGGCCTAGAAGGCTAGCATATTCCCAGTTTTTGACTCTAGGAGGCCAACATTTTCATTTTCTTGGCTTATAAAAGTGAGCATTCTTGGTTTCTCTAGCCTTGAAAAGGCCAATGTATTCATTTCATGTCTTGGAAGAAGGCAATGTTTTTTGCTTCCCAACCTTAGAGGCCAGTGTAGTTTGCTTCTCATCTCAGGAAAGCCTCCCATTTTTAGGTTTTGGCATAGAAGGCCAATGTATTTGATTTCTTGACATAGGAAATGCCTAACATTTTTCCATTTCTTAGCTTGAGAAGCCAATGTTTCTTGTTTCCTACCTTGGAAAGCTAGTGTACTTGCCTATTTCGTGGCTTGGGAAGCCAACATATGATCCTGTCCCTTAGCCATGATGGGTGTCAGCACTATAGATTCTTGTCTATTGGTAGCATCATTTGGATTGTTCATGGTATTAGAGGTTCATAAGTTTTTTTTGTCTTTGCCTAGAAATTATTTGACAAAATGCACAAGCTTACTTACAGTTTCGGTTATCAATATGTTTGTTATTCTAGGATACAATAGGGATTTAAGCTTTCATCTAATTTTAAGTTATGTTTAAAAATTGGTTTTCTCTTTTTATGTTATTTATTTTTATTGTTGTTTGCATGCTCTAATGTTTAGCTCATTTGCTCATAGACTTGTGCTCAAGAAAATTGTTAATGTTGTGGAGATGGTGGGCATCCTATGTTGCATGGGAATGAATTTCCAAAATAGTTTTATGATTGATATGACACTACATAAATGAGCCCATATATGGTTTAGGTTTGAGACCAAGAAGTTTCTATAGTATCTATTGCAGAACTTTAGTGTGATAATGTGGTCACACTTAGCTACAAATGTTTCTACTGTAATTGTAGAGACAATATTAGTGAAATTCTCAAATTACTTCCTAAAATATATTTGAGGTGATCTTGAAGATCTCATGGAGTTAGAGCATCATGAGACTACATATTCGACAAGGATATGCTAGTTATCTCATATTTGGAAGCAGCTAGCATACTTTAGGTTTAATGTTAGCAACACCTTGGTGTTGGGTTGCAGGCTAATCATATTGTTTTAGAATTCTCTAAGCAACATCTACATGCTAGAATGATAATTTTTTACATAAGTTAACATGTTTATTACTTGATTTTATGGTAATCTATTTCACTAATTTCATGTTTATCCCTACGTTTCATGTTTAAAGGGGAGAATTGGTTGCAAACAATTAGACCTTGCTTCTAGCTCATGCTATGTTGAAGGAATTTGCTTAAGGTAACAAAATTAGGGTAGAGGTGATTAACTAGCTTGGTTTAGAGTTGGTAAGATATTACATGTAGTATTCACAAGTAAATTAAAAATTTGTAGTTGCTAAGCACATCCATGAGTTTTGGAATCTCCCCAATTATGGAATGAAGGTTCCACTCCAACAAAGAACTTTAGCCTTGCTAGTTAAATCAAGTAAGTGGTCTATATTCAATTATTATTATTTTATATTTTTATATGATTTTTTAATGTTTTATCTTGGCAACATTTTGATGATTTCATAGGCAGTTTGGGCTTTGTTTAAATAAATGTGTGAAGAATTTTTTCATTACCATAGTCAATTTTGGCTAAACTAATGAGAATATTTTTTTCAAGTGAGCTAAGGTGGACAAGGCCCAAGAATAATTTGCTAATAGGGCTTTGGCAAAGATTTAGTAGAGGATATCAAACAAAAGTCTGCTTAAATTATTTATGCTTCCTAGTCCTATTGCTTCATTGGTAGAGATGTTGAACCTAATTGACTCCTTCAAGGAGGATGCCATAGAATTTTGCATGCATGTCCATGGATTGCTTGTGGTCCTAAATATTGATGAGGACCTATTTTGTAACTTTTTCAAAGTTTCTAAGGAAAGGAAAAAGATGATAGAGAAGGAAGAAAAAGATTTTAGTCACAGACAAATCTTGAAGCCTTGGTTGAATTCTCCTCTTGGTGTGACCTTATCCCTAGAGAAGTGCAAAATTAAGAATGTGAATGACTTGTATTCTCCTTTTCATTCGATAGATTTTTCAATGTTGTTATCACAGAAGAAGATCATGGGCTACAACAAGCTTGGACAATGCAACAAGTAATACTGGATGGATTTAAGTTTGATTGGGCTATGATTTTGGTTTCAAGGCTCCAAACGAAAATCTAGAAGCTTCGTAAGAAAATCACCTCTATGTACCATGTGCATTTTAAATTTTTTCTAGCATACTTAAGGCAATTTGTAGAGTTTTTTTTTGTAAAATTTAATGTGGAATGGATGGAACATGATCTATCTTAATTTTCCTAGCCTTGGGTAAAACCTTTTGTTGATTCTATTCATACCCAAGGCCTACTCATGGAGGATGTTGGCGAATATCTATTTGTAACCACTAAGAACATCAATGGTCATCGTGGATATTCCTCAAATAACATGGGGGTTGAGCCAATGGTGACTAGAGGTCATGTGGAAAGCTCCAAACGGTTTCATATAGAGGTTGAAGGAGTTGCCAATAAGCAAATTAAATATCCTAGAGTTGAAGATGGACTTCCACCCCATAGCAAACTAGAGCCTTGGCCAATGTTAGTGGTTAAGGTCAAGAGGGCATAATAATTGTTTAAAGATATGCATGTGTTTATTATATTATCATTATTTAGCTATATTCTAATTATTCTTGGGATGAATAGTTTATTGATTTTCTTGGTTTTCATGTAGACAAACAAAAGGAAGCAGTAGTCAAGGCTACAATAGAGGTTGAATAGCGATGTAAGAAGGAAGACGAGTAGTTGAACAAGGAAGTAAATGATGCACTAGCTTCTATCTTCATAGATGATCTTCCTCTAAGTAGTGACACCCTTTCATGGACATTTCTCATGATTTTCCTAGTGAGTTCATAGCCTTTCCTCATGATATTAGTTGAGCTTTATGTGTGTGTGTGTAGGTATTTTATTTTTGGCTACTTAGTTTTTGGCCAAAAAGGTTATGTTGATCAAGAACTAACATTCCTTACACTTTTGGTATGGCTACTCTTTGAACTAAGCCTTGGATGAAAGTGCTCAACAAGGCAAAGCTCACAAATTGAGTGATGAGTAACATGATTGATACGCTTCAATAGATAAAGCTAGAGGCTAGTAAGAAATATTTTAACTTGGATATTATTTTATTTTGTTTTTTCTTTTATGGTTTATGGATTTTTTCTAACTTATACACACCTTCTTTTTTTTTTGATATGTGTGGCAACCTCCAAGCTTCAATGAGGCCCGAAAAAGCATTTTGAGTTTGATGAGATTCCTTTATACCTCTTGATTGTGAGACCATGCCTAGGTGATTGTATGAGGGAGCTATAAGATGTGCCACATCATGCACAATACCTTTCTAGTGAGAAACCTGGGCTAATAAGGTCTTGTAAAAACATCCCATGAATGTTAGGGCTCAAGTTCAAAAGCTTTCCAATAAGGTATGGAGTCTTAAAGACCACAAGGAGTTCATAGTTATTCATGTGGCTAATAGGAACTCTTTGAGGACTAAGGAAATAGAATGAATATGATACTGCTCAAGTGTGCAAGGTAGGGTCATCATAGCTAGGAGTAGTTTGAAAAAGGATTTAAAAATAGAGGCCATAGTAAGTAAGACACAAGTCTGGAAGGATTATTATGCTTATGTGTGGCAATGGGGTAAGACCTAGAAGGTGTATAAAAAGATATACAAGAAGAGAGAGATAACTATAAGAAGTTATGGAGAGTTGAGGCCATTGAGCATCATGCATATGAGATTTTTTTGTAGTGCATGAGAGCTAATAATGCTTTCAAGTTATTTAGAGAGTCATTGGTTGTGGTTGACTCTTAGACTCCTTAGATTATGACTATATCTAGAGAGACTTCTACTATCACTTTTACCAAGGGAGTTCCAAAGTGAACTAAAGTTGATTGGGAAAAGATATTTGAGGGAGTGGACTTGGATGGTATCAATTGGACTCACCTAAGTAAGGATGAGATACTATGTAGGGTTGAGACAAGCCTCCCATAGTTTGCTCTTGAAGAGATTACTCCTATCCTAGTTTTGAGGTTCATAAGTTCAATTTTTATTTGATTTTCTTTGGCTATTTTAGACTATGTATATGGATGCTAATATTATTAATGGCTATATGTTTACTTATTTTTTCATAGGTTCTAGGCAATGATGGTAATTTTGGTAGCGTCCCTCCTCCTCCTACAACTTAATAATGTTTATGATATGTGTCATTTTTGGTGTGTCATAACTACTAGATTGTATTGTCTTTATTTGGTTTATTAGCCTTGATGGTTTCAAAGATTATGTATTATTTTTAAATATTTTGATTTTGGCTAATGTTTTACTTTGTTCATGTTTTAGCTTACTTCATTTTATCTATGTTTTGGTTTTGTGCCATTTCCATGCTATGATTTTTATTTAATTTTTGTTTTTTATGTATATATATGTTTTCTATGTTTTTGCATATGACAATAAATGTAAACTCCAAATTGAAAACAAAAGTGAAAACTAAAAAATAATGTGATAATGTAAAAATTGAAAAACATAATACAATAAAGTAAAAACTTGGAAAGAAATATGTGAATAAAAGTAAAAATTGAAAAGTAATGCAATAAAATAAAAAAGTGGTCATTATTATACAAAGGGAGGGGAAAATGTCAATTACATAGCTGTTTCTTAATCTTTGATAGATTAGGGAACTCATGAAACTTTTCTTGCACAACTTTGTATTATCCATCCCCTTTGCTCACAATGTTGAATGGGAGTTGTTCCTAGGTTTCATCTAGTGTTTCAGTATCAATGGTTATAGTGTCACTAGGCTTATTCTTAGTATCCAATTCATCATTGATAATGGGAATTTCATCCTGAAATTCTACCTCAGATCCCTATTCAATATCGATGTTGTTAATCAATAAGGGAAGCACATTGTTTCCATGGATTACTATTTCACCCCCTTCATGAGGTAGGTGTATTTCTTAGTGGATAGGGAAAGAGACTACTCATAATTCTACCAACAAGGGCCATTCAAGAATTAAGTTGAAATGAGGTATTTCTTCCACTACCAAGAAATTGGTAGATGTAGGAAATTACTCTTTGGCCATAAATTCTAATAAAATCAAACCTCTTACTACTACTCATGATTTGTTAAAAGATTTAAAAGAAGAGGTAGAAGTTTCTTAAACATTTTTTTCTAGGCCCAACATTTGACAATGGACAAAGGGAATATGTTCATTGCTACTCTATCATCAACATGCACATGGTGTAATTTACACTGGCCAATACACATGGTGATAAAGAGGTGGACACATAGCACTTCACTATTTTGGAAATTGGTTTTGACCTCACTTTAATAAAACATTAGCATGGTATGTTTTTGTTCTTCTTTGACTAGAGGTAACATATGATAGATTTGATGGACTTCTCACTAGAAGGCATGTTTTTGCTCATGGAGATAGAAGTTAACATTTTAACTAATGTCTCTTGATGAGAAAAAAAAGTCATGACCAAGTTGTAGAGGTTCAATGATGTCTTCTTTTATTTTAAGGATAGTTTAACTTGTTCAATGGTTATGAGGAAGTATTTTTCATTTGCATGTGATTTTTCATTTTTACTATTCTTGACTTCCTCCATTTTCCCTAACATTTGCACCTCATGTTTCAACATATCCTTAGGCCCCTTGCTTATATCTAGTTTATGGTTCAACTTGGATGGGCTAGTTGATATAGTTCGAGTAGTGGAATTCATGGGCATGATTGATATTATTGTGGAATTTAGTGGACCAACTTCCTTCCAAACCTCTTAGTGATTATTTTTAGTGGTCTTAGGCTTGGAAACTAATTGATTTTACTACTTCAACAATGATTTCTTACTTTTTATGGGTGATGAGTGGCGAGGTACCCCTACACTCCACCATACGAATACGAGCGTACACGCGCGATCCGGTCAAACTCCACAGACTAAATGCCTTAACACCACAAGAAACACTTGGGGTTAATCGTTCATTGTCTTCCCAGGCTTGCTTGTATGTGTCACGGTGTATGGTTAAGCAAGTCTGAGGTATGTGATTTTTTTGGTATTTTCGGCTTATCTCCTATGCTATCAGGGGGAAGAGTTGAGAAAACTAAACTAACTCTAACTAAGATCTAAGTCTAAATTAACTAGCGTCAGCATCCGTTCCCACTTGCCGGACACACCCTGAACTATGCAACTGCAGCTTACCAAACGCTAATCGTTACTGGGATCGCCACACGTAACGCAAGTGCTCGAAGTGGTCGTACTGAGGCACCTATTTAGCCTACGTGTGATAAGCAGCCGATTCCTTAGCCAGCCGTACACACCCGTGGGTGCTCGTAACTAAGTCGTACTTATCACACGATCTAGCCTAGCAATGAGCAGCCGATTCCTCAACTAGCCGTACACATCAGACCCGGGAGTTACCAAGCGCAGAATCCTGGAATACGCTACTGGGTTACCAAGCATCCAATGCTCGTAATTGAGTCGTACTCATGCATTGCGTCAAGCAGCCAATTCCTTGACTAGCCGTACACGTCCGTAGACGCTCGTAATCAAGTTGTACTTGAACGCACTAGGAAAGCAGGAAATAAAGCAATAAATGAAACCACGTGCTGCAAGGTTTATCCAAACAAGTTCGTCTTTATTGCCGTACACAACTTGGGTTCAGGTTACAAGCTGCTCGAATAAAGAGTCGTTCACTCTAGGACTCCTACTGCGGGCACATGGGGGAAAAATTCTAACTCCGGAGTGATCAATCTGCCAGAGCTTCGCTACACTAGCTAGGAGTTGGAAATGAAGGGAGTGTTGCCTCTTATTTATAGATATGGCGGCGGGACGCGATATCGCAGGGTAAGACGCGATATCGCGGCGGCCGCGATATCGCGGCGGTCGCGATATCGCATACGCGATATCACGGCCTAGTGCATGTCGCGTCTCATCATACCCCCATGACTGAATGAAAACTTGTCCTCGAGTTCCTTACAATGATATTAGGTAGGTATGGGATTATTAGGGGAAATGGAACTAATGGGATGACATGTGAATGGTCTTCATTACAAGACTTGACAAAAATTGGTGTTCATGAAAACATGGGTGAACACCTTATTACAATGACATCAGGCCACAGTTGGCAGCTGAGAGAAAATAGGAGAGAGAATAGAAGAGAAGAAGAGAAAAGAGTCTTGTTGCTGCCAACGCCTAGATTGCTCCTTTCGTTGTCCATCTGTAAGCACATTATCAATTCCATTCCTTACATGCTGCTTCAGCGCTGCTTCATTCCAAGTGTCTGCTCCAGATCCATTCCGTTGTTGTAAGATGGCCATCTGCACCCACAACACAATCATATATTAGCAAGGGTAATTGAATCATTAAGTACAGCATACCTTGCTTCGGTGTAGGTTTACTGGCTAAGTTGTGGTATGGCTAATATGGATCTGGGAAAATGTAGATGATGACTACCGAAGGCATAGGGGTTAGGAAGAAAAACGAAAAAATCCGAGGCTTAGGATAAAAATCGAAAAATCAGGCCCCGTACCCCCATGACTAATCGCGAACCTCCGGTAGCGTTAGAATGGAGAGAGAAAAGGAATAGGAATGATAGGTAAAAAGGGACAACTATGGAATTGGTGAAGAGGATGTCATGATGGAAATGAACAAAAATGGTAATTAATTGCAAAACGTTAAGGAAAAGAAGTTAACTAAAGTTCCAAATAGGAATGTCAGTGGGTCCTCCCCAAAGCAGGCTCATGCCCTTAATGCCCTGACAATCCCACATTCAAACAGTCTGTGGGCTCTGGGAATGTCCTTTGGAAACAAGAGTTAAAGTCTTAACCGGAAGAATTTACCAAAAAGAAAACAAAGCATCAACCAAAGTATTTACAATGATACAACTGGCAATGAGGTGAATAATGGAGAGAAGGATGGAAAGAAGAGAAGTGGAATGGAATCCCAAGAACAAGGTGGTGTACAACCCCTTGTGTGTTGCATGATTAATGTGACTTGGCGAATCTCATTCCAACTCTGGCCTCAAACCAACCACTTCCAGTGACTTCGCATCAATGCAGTTGGTTAAATCATCCACTTGGGTAACAAGGATGCAACTTCGAGAAGCCACCACCATTCCGACGAAACAAAGGAGAGAATGGGAAGCGAGAAGGGCCTTAGTTAGAGGGAACACTTTGGTTCCATAACCAGTGCTTGCAGCCAAATTTATTCCGTCTAAGGGGTGTGCTTTGAATCCTCACTTTTAGCTTTTTAGCTTTTTCTTTTTCTTTTTCTGTTTTTCCATTTTTTTTCATGTTTTGTGTTTTTATGCGTGGGGACCACACCATGCAAAGACTTCTTTATTTTTATTGCCTTAGCTTCCGATGATTGGGTTACATCGGAACGATAAGAAGACCCAAGAAGAAAACATCCAAGCACCCAAGTGAATGACCAACACAAGAGCACCGAGTTCCCTTGAAGTCACACCTTTTGCAAATCCTTGAGTCCTTTCTTAGTTTGAGAAATGCCCAGTCACTGGTTCGTTAAAGTTCTTATTGAAAGGGAACTGTACATTTCCAAGCCAAGGGAAACCATAGACTTGATGGATGGATGGATGAAGTGATCTCATTGCCTGCCATATCAAAAGAACATACCTTAGTATCAACAATGTAACTTAAGGGTAAAAACCAAACATTAGCAATTAATGAAAAACAGTTCATCCCATCGGCCCGAACACTTATTGGGTGAGGAATTTACCTGATAGATGACACACACACACACACACACATAAAAAGATAGAAAAATATAACGATGTTGTAAAACAAAAACAAGAAAAGTTAAAGAAATTTGTAAAACCAAAATTAGAAAAGTTAAAGATATTGTAAAAAAAAAA
>MNCI01030085.1:212146-241929 GCA_015680685.1 Gnetum montanum | reverse complement strand
CACTTTATTTTATTTCTGAACCCATGTATTGGTAATTGCTGTTTGGATAATAATGGTTTCAAGAACAATGGGAATAATCAGCTGGTTCGTTTCCTCCTTTGCGCGAAACCCATAGAAACAAACACATATGCAAACTGCAACCGTGAGAGGAGGTTCTGTCGCAACCGATGGTTTCAGTGGAGGGTTTCGGAGCTGCTGAGAATGTGAGGAACGTGCTGGGCCCTTCTTCTTTCTGCCAATCGCTTCCCATCTGTCTTTCTCAGGCGCGCAATCTTCCCCTGCTGATTTTGCAACATCCTCAGGCACCCGCGCTGATGGTTGCGGCTCAACAACTAGCACTCAAGGCAGCGCTCCGGCTAGCATGCAAGACAATGGCAATAGCAGAGGCCAAAACAACTCCTATAACAGCGCTCGCGGCAGTAGCAGTGGCGGCAAAGGGATGATTTTCGATGCAGGTGCTCTTTAGCAGCAACAAGGGTTTCAGTGTGAACAGGCCAGACCGACCAGAGCCTCCCAACGACCGCTTTGAAGGTCACATCCACCGAGAATATCAATGACGTTGGCAGCGATGAAGAAATAGACCCACTGGCTGCATTCACGACAAGGAGAAAGAGAAAAAAAAACGAATGCCTTGATATGCTGGACGCTGCCACCAAGACCGTCGACGCCGTTCAGAGCCATTTAGGGCCATTGCAAGAATGACTGGTAATAATCCAGTTATGCCCGATATTTGCAGATTTGAGAAGAACACTTCTATTGCCGCGCCCTGACTGTTTTTGAAAATGACGCTTTCTGGCAGAGTATTTTTGGTCTTGCAAGATAGGGCCAAAAACGTGAACTAAATAATGATTAATCAAGGATTTTATTATTTTTCATTTCTAATTCCAGTTTCCTTCTTTTATTCTTTGCCAGTACCCAAATGATCAATTCCTGAACATATCTCTGGCAATGAAAAATTCCTTGCTTGTCAATTTATTCATTATTGGCACATTATCTCTTGCAATCTTTATTCCTTGTCTTTCATATGTGCATCATTTTTTTTACCAATAATTTTATGGTCTCCCTTAGATCTCATACCAATGGTATAAAATGGCACACTTACACTCTCCCATAATAATAATAATATTCACAATGATTCTTACTATTCCATGAAATGGCCAAATGTGCCAACAGTATTTATGCATTTAAATTATAGCACTATGTTGTGTGATGCTTGGATGTGATTTTAACATGTGAATTTGTAGAGTATTTAATATGGATCTCATAGGTTCAAATAGATTTTGATTTGGAGCTCTAGTATGTTTCCTATGCATGCTTGAAGTATAGAACATTAGTTAGGGGGGAAAATAGTCTTCTGAAAATAATTCCTATTTTTTTTTAAAAAAGTTAAAAAGTAAAATTATATTTTGTATGTGGCATGTGATGTGAGTAAGATAAGATGCTTACTTTTATTTTTTAAAGAAATCATATGCTTCAAACATAGTTTTCTTTTGTATATTTTTTTAAATCACCACCTCCCATCACTGCCTCCTGCATATCCATGGAATTTGAGTTTCTATTTTTATTTTTTCCATTTCATGAAAACAAAAACAAGACCTGAGCCTATACTACTTTAGTTTTCTTTTCTTCCTTCTTTCTTTTCCAAAATATTTCTTTATTTTGAGCTTCATAGATAGATTTTTCCTTACTATGAACCTAGATTTGTGATTATTGTAGTTGTATCTATGTGGGTACCAAACTTATTTGGAGTGAGACAAGGTTTTGCTAGATCTTTATGGATTTTATGCTCTCTTTTTTTGACTTTCTAATACAACAATTTTATTTAGTGGTTTTTCTGTATATGTTCCCTGTATTTTGATGCTGAATTAATCTATATGTTCATGCAATGTGAGCATGTGAGGGTGGAGAGGGAAAAGATTTAACTTGGACATGTTTTCTTGTAGATTTGCCTAAATTTTATGGTTTTGGTTGTGGATTCTTTATTAATAAATATGATATGAACTTGTAGAATATTAGATGTGATGATAATGAGACTAACATGTTAAACTTTTGGTATGTTAAAGCCTTAAGGAAAATGGAGAACCAGGATGCTTGTGTGGTTGTTGTGTATATAGGGTAAGAACTTGAATTAAGAAAAAAGGAGAGCTTAAAGAAGAAATACATCTACAAGGTCTCAAGAAAGCATGTGGGAGTTAAAAGTGCATGGACAAGGAATGAAGACCTCAAAGCTCAACTCTGGTGATCAAAGGGAAGCCTTAGTATTGAAGAACTTATTGAAGAAAGATGTCTCCAAGAAATAGCACATGTCTCCCATCAAGTAAAGACATCTCTCAAGAATAGTAGACATATTGGCTAAAGAATAGAAGGATTAGTGAAGATGTCTTGAATAAGTAGAAGAAGTCTACTATCAAGACAAGATGCCTCCCTGATGATGAAGATGTCTTGGTTGAGTTGAAGTTTGCTTAGAAGAACACATCTCTTAGAAACAGTAGACATATTCCTTGTGAAGAAGATGTCTCTTTTGAATGGAAATTTGATGTAGAAAGACATCTCAATCTTGAAGAGGATGTCTCCAATGAGTGTTAGATAGCCATTGCATGAATTTCGAGATGATTTTAGAAACATCTAGGCTATAAGAAGACTTCATTCTCTTAGATAAAGAGCAAGCATTATGAACTATCAAGTGTCAACATTAAGCAATCATTATATACATTATTCTATTATTCTTGTACTTCATTGTACTATCTTTTCTACTATTTTAAGTGCTTAGAGTGTGCTGTACCTTAAAGTACAAGGATTAGTAAAATTAGTTATGTCCTTTCCTTGTAATTTTTGTTTCTATTTTGTTGCCTTGTGGGGTTGATGCACTTCTTGCATGAAGGCATTGCCCTTAAGCTTGAAGGGATCCTACAGGATTGAGTGTTGGTATAGTGACACAACACTCTAGAGAAAATATTAAGTAATGAAGGTTATGGGATCTTGGAAACCACATGCTAAGCCTATTGAGACCTTTTGGGGTTGAGTGGATTTGTGGCATCGAATCACTGCATAGCAATGCTTCGAGCTATATAGTATGTGGTACCCTTCAAATCAAATTTTGAGAGGAATAAAGTTTAGAGGTATGCAGGTGATCTACCCTCCAAGTGTGGACTACCCAAGTTGGAAAACCATGTTAAAATTAGTTGTGATCTTTGTGTTTAAAAATTTTAAGTTGGGAAATTTATTCATCCTTCCCTTCTAAGTTCAACGATCCTCGAGTGATATTAGAGCCTAGTACTCTTCTTCATCATCAATGTCAAGACTAAATAATGGAGGGGACATCTTATACAAAGCCACCCATGTTTGATGGATTCAACTTCACCTATTGGAAAGCTAGAATGCAAGGATTCTTTAAATCTATGGAGTTCAAAGTTTGGAGTCCATCCTTGAAGGTTACACACCGCTCGTCAGTAGCTCCACCAAAAACATCAAGCCCTACAACAAATGGAGTCAAGAAGAAAAAGATAATTTTATGTTTTACTCAAAAGAAAATAATTATTTATATTATGCTTTAAATAAATCTAATTTTAATAGAGTAGCTAGATGCAAAATGGCCAAAGAAATTTGGCAAACATTAGAGGCTATTTATGGGGTAATCTCAATTGTTAAATAATCTAAATTTTTAGTTTTACAAAGTGAATATGATAACCTGAAAATGAGAGAAGGTGAGAAAATAAAAGATTATTTTTCTAGAGGTAATGATCTTGTTATGGCCATTAGAGGTACTAGCAAAAATTTGCTAGAGTGACACCATTATTAAAATGATTAGAACACTCTAGTTGAAGTTCAAACCAAAGGCCACAACCATGGAGGAAATGAGAGATTTTTCAACTTTGAAACTTGAAGAGCTTCAAAGTGCTTTTATTGCTTATGAAATGAACCTCATAATAGAAGGGGCCATCTAAGAAAAACCCATTGCTCTGAAGATTACCTCGAAGGAGAACGAGCTCAATAATGATGAGTGCAATGAAGATGAGATTTCCTTTCTCTCAAGGAAGCTACAATGATTAATAGCAAGGAGAAGCAAGGGCTCAACTCAGCAAAGGCCTAATCTATTCAAAGGTAAAGAAAGAGGTAAAAAAATTTTAAATTCTAACTTAGATTTCTCTTTTATAGAATGTTGGGTTTGTGGAGGAAGAGGCCATATGTCCTTTGAATGTCCTAGTAATAGCAGGGTGCAACCAAAGCATAAATCTAATGATGAGAAATTGAAAAAGGCCAACTTCTATACAAGTTAGGATGATGGTGAGAAAAGTGAAGAGCAAGTAGATGACTCTACCAAAGATTCTCAACTCATAGACATGGCTCTAATAGAGGGGGAGTTTTCTCAAGCTTCTAATGATCTAGAATGTAAAAATGATGAAAGGTATAGTGAATTATGAGAAGAGATACTCATCATTTAGTACTTAATTAGAAAGGTAAAGAAATTTTTGAATAAAAAGCTTGATGCAGTTCACACTAAGTTTAAAAGAGAGATCTTAGACATAAGAGCTAAGATTCAACAAGTAACCTATTTAAATAAGGATTGTAGATATTTTATAGGAGGAGAAATGCATGAAAGACAACCTAGGGAAGAAAGTGAAGAAAAAGTCTCTATAGAGGATACAAGCTCAAGCTCAAACACTGGCAGAATCAGATTTGGTAATGTCATTCATGAGAAGAATAGTTTATTTTTTTTCCAAAAAGTATGGTAGTAAACAAAACATTGGTTATTCTCATGATAATAAAAATTAGATTGATGCTTGATCTTGTTAAAAAGGTTCTAGTAAGGATATTTTTTAGACACCAACAACTGAAAATGAAAAGAAGTAAAAAATTGAAAATTTCCTCAAAGACACAAATGATATAATAAGTGATCAAGAAGAGCATAAAAAATTAAAGTCAAAATACAAAAGATCTAATAAAAAAGAACCAAAAGGTAAGGAGGTACTTCATGATAGTGGACCTCATCTCAAATTTCATTAGTCTTCTTCCTCTCAATTGCAAGCAAGGTAAGTCAAGGTAAGTTTCTATCTTCTTACTTGCTAAATTTTATATATTCTAAATTGTTTTCTCTAGATATTCTCCTATAGGAGATTTTTTCTTGAATAAATGTTTATAGTATCCTTTATGTACATATTAGCATGATTTATGGAAGTCTGTGATGGGGCAATTATAATGAATTTATTGGGTACTTATTTTGATTGTATGTAAATTCACGATGAACTATACATTGTTTATTATGCTTTCCTAAGATATTTATTTTAAATAATCAATATTTGAATTGGTTTCTTTGATAAAAATCATGAATATTTTGAAGAAACTTATTAGAGGAATTATTAGTACTATTAATAAGAGACTCTAGTCTCCACATTGATTTGCAGGGTTGGTACTTTGATGAGAAAAGATTGAGTTGAATCAAAAGGGAGCTTTATAATCTACATGTATGCAATGGAAGCTTGTACATATCACTAATTATTATCCAAGAGGCCACAAATATAGGGGGATTCATTTGATGCTTTTATTGAAAGGCACTCAAGTAACAAAACTTCATTTCCACTCTCCCTCACTGAAAAATGTGTAAAGAAGAGCCTTCTCATCTAGTAATATTTTATAATTTTTATCTAAAGAAGATCTTTCTTAATAAATTCTCTTGAAACTTTCCTAACCTTACTTGTGAGCTCTTTTAGTTATATTTCCTTTTAAGTACCTAGGATTCTTATTGCAAATATGTGTTAAGAAGTACTCATCTTTGAATATCTCAAGTACTCTCATTGGTACTAGAAATGGTTTGGATATTCAAAGGTGAGTACTCTCATCCATGCTTGCTTATAAATACAACACTTGGGTGCATAGTTTAGATATAGATTTAAGTAGAGAAATATGGATTTTAGACATAAACATAGAGAAGTTTTGTTAGTTTGTTTCTAGTGCATGTCCGCAGTGTGATGTTAAGTGATTGTATGACATCGTTATTGAAGTGTGACATACTTGGATACATTACATGTTCAATAATAAATATCAAGATTACTTCCATCATTGTAGAATCCACTTAGCTTTATTATTGGCAATTACTTAAATGCTTACTATTTTACTTAGTTAATGTTTATCATTTATTTCTCTTTATTGTTTCTATCATTAAGCAAAATGACTACAACTAATCGTTAGTGCTTAAGTGTAATTACTTGATAATCCAGTAGTGTTATTATTTGGCATGCATAGTAATGGTTTATTTAGTAATCCAAGTGGTAGTTACATGAATTCCAAGGCATGTACAAAAGGTTAGGAATGGATGCTCATCACACATAGGATAGTTTAGACTTTACTTTCCATTGTTTATTAGTTAAATAATTGGATATCCTTATTATCATTAGAACTAGCCCAAGGCCAAAACAACATAAATTATTATATGCCTCACTTTGGACTAAACCATACATGAAAAAGCTACCACTAGTCCAAGTGGGAAGACAATGAACTACAATCAAGATATAATGATCTAGTCCCATCCATGGAATTTGATCGGATCATGTGTGAACGCTTGTGATTCATATGGTTGGGTGTAAAGGATATCGTACCACTCATCATTGGCATCATTGCTAGGGATTGATGCTAATTATCTAAATGAGTTATATTATACATTATCATTGTAAATGCATTAACGAATTATCTTTCAAAAAATATTAAGTCACACACATTATAAACCAACAACAATGTCTCTTTCACATGGAAGCGATAATGCATCGTATGAAGAGAACACTCATTGGAGAAATAATGAGATATATATTAAAGAAAATTGGAGTGAAAAACCTCATGCAGGTGTTTCATATGTTCATAACCACCCTGATTACACTTAAGAACTATAGTCACCTAAGGCAGAAAATCCTCAAGGATATGAATTAAGTCCTAGACTATGGGAGGCCTCAAGGCCTAAGACTTTCTCAAAACTTAGAAAAGATAAATCAAGGGGCTAAAGGAAGAACTATAGAAGCCATGGAGATTCTCCCAACTCCTCATCTTCCTCTTCCTCTTCCTCTTCAACATCTAGTTCTAATGAAGATGAACGTAGGTATGGAGATAAAGTTTCACTAAGGGGTTGAAATAAGAATAGAAATCAAAACTAAGGGCAAAATCAAAGATATCAAAATGCACATAGAGAAAATCTTCACAATCAAACAAATAGAAATAGAAATTTTCACCATGACATGTCTAATGATGGTGAATCCTTGTTGATTACTAAGCGCATGATGAAAATCATAGAGGTAGTTAAAATACCCCACAGGCATGACAAGGAAAGTTGCATCAAAAGGCTTGATATGAATAACATCCCTAAATTTGCAAGAGGCTATAATTCTGATCCAAAACATCATCTCATGATGCCCATGTCTTACCAAACCTATGTGAGGATGTCTAACCTAAGGAAATAAATCCAAGGATGGAAATAGAAATAACATGAACCCTTGAATATGGCCCTAGATAGATACTATTCTCTACTGAATAGATGTCTAGGCCATGGTTTCTCTAAGGAAGAGCAACTTTTCCACATCATAGATGGGCTTCATAGTCAAACAAGAGAGATCCTTGGGATGTATGCTCAAGGTTGATTATATGAGCTAAGAACCCATTAGATCCAAAGGCTAATCGAGCATGTGGAAAAAGAAGAAGGAGAGCTATGTAAACGAGAGAATGTTGAGGAATATCAAAGGGCTCCAACTCTTCAAAAGAAGAGGGTTCATCTCTATGATAAGGAAAAAGAAGTAGCTCTTGATGAGGTGATTTGACAAAAAACCTTGCTAATGCAACAGTCTATTGTTGAACTTTAGGCAAGGCTAGATAAGATGTTAGAATGAATAAATGAAAAAGTTACAACTTGCATAGAAATCATAGAGGAGAGAGTAACACAAAACAAATCAAGTGACCACAACAAAAGGAGGAAAAGGAATCGAGAGATAGGTAAGAACACTAATCGATAGAAAGGGGAAATGACTATAGAAGAAGAAGCTATAGACTTAACCATCAAAGAAGATGATGGATGTGACATCTACATATATGACCATTAGAAGGGCTATTGCCCACTCATATTACATCTACATTAGTATTGGGCTTTTTCATTAAATCCCAAGTTCATACAAAAGAAAATGCCTAGGAAATTACCTCTCTCACAAGATAATTATAAATAGTCCTACATCTAATTGTACTATTCTAGCAGGACTTCTTATTAGCCTCAAAACTACTATCAGTTGTAGTGGAAAAATCCATAGTCATGGGGGAGGCCATCATTAAACCAGCACTACCCTTATTATCAACTAGACTTGTCCAGATACTATGTTCAACAACCTATTTCACCAACTAGTTTTACTTCCTGTACCTCAAATCATCACTTCTACTACTCTTCCAAATATTGTCATCTCGTAACATCTTCTATGAGGTCACCACTTCACACCTCTCATCCTTCATCATATCCTCAATATTCTCATACTCCCCTTCATCACATGTCATAGACAATAACACAAGAAGGGTCAACATCACAACCTCAACAAAAGAATGCCACTTGTGCTATAAACATACATAGAAATGATAATGCCAGTAGATTTCCACCACAATCTTAGAAACACCCTTTCTTTAGGATGGTTCCCATGTGTAAGCACAACACTCGTGGACCTACTAACTCATCAAAACTAGCACAATGCTAATCAAGTGCAACATCCTTCCTTTCACAATCAATGTCCTCCAATCCTACACAAAGGCCAACATCGATCATTACTCTAACACCTAACAGGAATGATGAATCTAACACTGTGGAGAGATAGAAGAATCCTACATTATTAATCATGATAAAGGGTCCAATCATGGGCCATATGTCCACAAAGTTAACACAACTTCTATTTTGACTCACCATATGTTTCCAAACCAAGTGTGTGAGCAACAACCCATGTACACAGCCACCACTAAACCAAAAGACACCCAATGGCCTGAAAATGAAAGTCTAACATTATTTTACAAATTCATGAAGCCTACTTTCCCACTTATTAATTCTTGTCATGGATAAAATCTTAGTCATGGGCGAGATGCCCCATCCTAAAATCAAGAATTAATAAGTGTTTTTCGTTATTTGGTTTTATAATTTTTCTCAATTTCTCATTTCTTGATCGAAAAGTTTTCCCTTATTTTGAATTTTTTCCACACTTTTTTTTCATTTCCTTTGTTAGTAAACTTGCTTTTGAATAAAATGATAAGATTTAGCACATCGGGGTCAAGTTTTCTCTATGTTGTCAAAGTCATGAGGGGCTAATTATTTGGACAGTGAGGCCACATCATCCATCGATCCATACCATCAATAAGAGGTTTTTACCATGGTCATAATGATATTATTTTTCATCATCAAACTAAAAATAAACTTGTAATCATTATGCCTAGATAAAACAGTGAAGAACCAATTGTGAATGCAAAGAATGTGACATAAAGAGGAGTTGTGGATTTTCTTGGATTGCTTCTATATGTTTTATTATGTTGCTAAGGTTGTAATTATATCCTTGTATATTTAATGAAAAATCGGAGTAAGAGTAAAATAAGTGCTGCCTTACCATGTCACTAGAAATACATGTTGCCCATACCTGAAGATAGTCCTTTGGTAAGGTTGACATAGATAAAAATAAAATAAAAGGAAACTAAGTAAATTTTTGAGGGTCCCATTGGAAAGACATGTTACCTATGCCTAAAGGTTGGTGGTTTCTCAAAAATAAAAATTAAAAAAGAAAGAAAGAAAGAAGTGCCATGAATTAACTCCTCCCTTGGACAAAATGCCAAGTGATGCTACTTCTTGTAATGGTGATTGTCTTATGGTGTTCAATCCAAGAGATAAAATAATGTGATGTCACTAAATGTGGTTTGGAATTGGTTTGAATCTTGGAAAGAAAGGCTAGTGATTACTTTAACCATTAATATTATGCCTATGGTAAGGCACCTCATGTCCCAATTTTTGCGATCCTTTCTAAAATCCATCTCATCTCATTGTTTACATGATCATAATTTGTGGTTTTGTGTAACATAGAGTTATTCTCTCAAATTAGTGGTTCTAACATGTGTGTTTTGTTTGACAGGCATGCATTGCATTCAACCCCTTTTGTGCCTATAGACATTTTTAGGTGTGGTTATACAAGGGCATTAAGGGCTAGAGCTTGATTTGGGGAGGATCTACTTGTATAACTTTTGTAACTTGTACTTTTTTGATACAATTGCATCATTTTGGACCTTCCAAGTGCATAAATGTCAATTTCAACACCTTCCCTTATCATACAACCTATCCATTCTATATTATGGACTCAGTATCCTTTTTTTACATCTTCCAAAGCTTTTAATTCTTGCAATTTTATCTTCTAACATTACTGGTATCTAAATATGAATTCTCACTTACCCAAGAACCTTGGACTTTACATGAAACCTTCCAACTAATCATAGAGCTTCATTTTCAATGTTGAATATCCCCATGAGGTGTAATTTTAATACCCCCAATATTGGGTGGGAGTCGATATTGGCTACCCAATGTTAGGTACTCGATATTGTATCAACAAAAAACTATAAATAGTTACGATGCTTCAAAATTCATTCTCATTAATTGAAGCTAGGGGAGCTTTTGCATTTTTATCTCTTGACTAAGAGCTCTGCACATCCAACTTTCATGGGTGATATCTAGCTCCATATTTCTCCAATTTCTGTGGTTTTTGAACNAAGGGTAAGAATGTTAAAAAACTTAAAGTATTTTAATTAACAATCAGTTGCTTGCATGCCAAAATCTTTAATTATCTCACCTAAGGAATCATAACCATCATTATAAGTCATACATAAGTGAAAAGAAGCCAATTGCAAAAGGGTCATAAAAGAAGTTAATACTTTTTGGGCATTTTTCTTAATATTTTTCTAACTCTAAAATTACATGAACTAAGAACTTAATAAAACTAAGGACATGAGTAAGGTATAACCCTATTGATGATAAATAAAAAAACACCTTAGTAACACCAAATCCTTGATTGATTATAGATGGCCAAAAAAAGAGGAGTATAGGGACCTTTTTAGGGTGTAAGAAAACACCCAAAAGGTGGTAGAGGTCAACTTGGAGAACAAGGCCTACTAGTTACACATGAAGAATAAGAGGCCAAATCATTTAGCATTCATCAAGAGGCCCCTGTTATAGGATAGTCAGTCCAAGTAGAGGCTGCAAGACCAAAGGCTCAAGTGTAGGGACAATGCCTCTCATTGTTCCAAAAATGTCTCCAAGTGATCTAGGAGTGATCCATGTTGACCATAGTCATCGTGGAAATGAACTTTGGGCCATTCATGGAATTTTTTCCTGAGGTGGTCAAAAATCAACTTTAGGCATTTCCTTTATGACACATTCTTTTTAAAAGGGGAGAATGGTACCTTAGTGATACGTACCAATTCTAGCACAATAAAGAGGAGGACACCCATAGTCAACATTGGCAGAGTCTCTATTTCTTTCTCAGTCAAGGCCATTACAGAGGCTTTGAACATATCAAATATGGGGGCCAAGGTAGCACACCTGTCCACAAGGTCTAATGCAGAAACAAGGAAGCTATGGCTAAAATGGATATATAAAAAAGAAGACAAAATATATAGTAAGCTAGATTTGAATGAGAGAATTTAATTCAAAATTGACACATAACATCTCTTCCCCACTAAAGGGCTCAACAAAATATCAACCTACATGGCTAGAGGAAGTGCAATCTTGATGAGAAAATACAACATCAACCTTACCCACTTGTACTTCATGGAGATTCAATGGTGATTTGAGGAAAGAAAGGTAGGGAAGCCAATGCTTCCATTTCTTTTTCTAATTAGAAAGCTATGTAAGCACATCGAAATCCTAAATTACACCAATGACATTTCTAGGAGAGCCCAAATTGCTTCATTCTTTGAGTTGCTCAAACTAGTAGCACTAAGGAAAGACCTTGGTGAAGAGAAAGAACAAGAACTAGAAAAGAAATGATAACAAAAATCATAGAAGGAGCCAGAGCAAGAACTAGAATAGTGGTGATAGTCGCAAGGTCCACTGCCACCACCACAAGATCATAGGTCCATAATGAGCCATCTACAGCAAATTGCTGAAACTCTGAGTTGGGGAAGTAGGGATGAGTCTAACCTCTTTCGAGTCATTGATGCTACCATTTAGCCTACAGTTTCTATTGATCCATCAAGGGGACAAATTTCTTTGTAATCAGAAGGAGAAGCCCAATGGTTGTAGCAGATCTCTAAAAATGCTGCATCTTTCCAAATGGTGCTTAAAATAGGAGAAGGTGCCATAGTCATGGTCATGTAGCACCAGGATGCAGTAGGCACAATAAAATTAATAACACACCATATTAAAGAATCCTTTAATATTCCTGTTGTGCCCCTGGTGGACTTGATTAGAGCCAGAGATGCACAAATGTTATATAGGGCTTTGATGAATCCTATAGCTCATTAGGATGTGCTCGATAGATTACTGCAAACTATGTAGGTCATGACAACACTCTTTGACATCCTTAGTGATGCCATTGTAGTACAATCAAACCTCATAGCCACCAAGGGAAAACTGGTCATGGTAGAGACTAGGGTAGAGCATGTAGAAGTAGAGGTGCACCAATTGCAATAATAACTCATTGTCCTAAGAGTTGAAAGAACGAATCCTTTCCAATTTATTGTTCTTGAGCAGTTGGAGAAATTTCAAATAGAGTAGATGAGCCAATTAATTGAGAAAAATAAAGTGGCTAAACAAGAAAAGGAGAAAGCCATCTAAAATACCTTTGCCACCAAAGCCCAAGCATATGCTCATGCAAAGGCATTGATTGCTACATAGAAAGAAAACAAGAAGCTTACTATTGACAATGCAAGGTTGACCACCATCGAGAAGTAGAAAAACATTTTGGAAGAGAGCATATGCCAATTGAGGGAGCAACTAGTGAGGGTCAACTAGGACATAAGTAGATTGGCCAGAGAGCATTGGACCCTTGGAGGAGGTACGTGCAATATTCTAGAAGTTTACAATTGAGATATGTGCATGGAAGAATGAGGCCAAGAAGCATAAGAAGTTGAAAGAGCACTTCTAAGATTAGATTAGCATGTATAAGTAAATCAATGAAAAATAAATCTAGATTGCAAAGGCCTGCATTCATTCCATGTTAGCATAGAATCTTGACTGGAAACCCATCTTGGATAGCTACACCTTGGTCCACCAAAAAGAAGTGAAAAACAAGGACCTATAAATTAAAGATTTGGAGTATGTGACATTAGCTAACCTTCATTATTCTAACCTTGCAATGTTAATAGTAGGTCAACCTATAAATGAATTGGAACAACAAGTAGTAGCCACTTATGCTTTATATGAGAAAGAGTTGCAAATAGGGAAGATGTTCTATGTTGAAAACTTGGAAATAGAAACAATTAAGGCTCACTACCATGGTCAGAGAGACATAACTTCAAACATGGCCAAGATATTAATAGATTATCATGAATTGAGAGAAAAGACCAAGGCTTTTGAGGATGAAAAAAGGTAGTTCATGGTGTGATATGTGAAAGAAAATTAGATGTTTCTGTAGCTACCTTGTTTATGTGTGTACTAGTTCCAACACACATTGGATCATCAACCTATATGGTGCATGACCCAAGAATGGAGGAGGAGAAGTTGTAGGCACTCCTAAATTGTTACAAATTCTAGAAGCCTAATAACAAGGGGAAGCAACAAATGGAAGAGCCACCGCCTCTGGGAACTACATAGCTTCCACAATTTTTTTATTTTGTCATGGTGTGTCCATTTTTATCAAACACCACTATGGTATAAAAGAGTTAGTTTGTGTGTCTATCAAAGTTAGTCAATAATCCTATACCTTTCCAATATTTTGTAAAGAACATGTTTATGATTTTGTATAACTCGAGGATGAGTTTTCATTTAGTCATGGGGGTATGATGAATCATGTTTTTGTGGGGCTATGATATCAAATATTCAATATCGAAGCCATGTTCTTGGGTATCTGATATTAGGGCATAACCTTCAATGTCAGGGATTTGATATCATCTTTGTTGTGCTAGCCTATAAATATAACACTTGGATGCATAGTTTATATATAGATTTAAGTAGAGAGATATAGATTTTAGACATAGACATAGAGACATTTTATTAGTTTATTTCTAGTGCATGCTCGTAGTGCGATGTTATGTGATTGTACAACAACCTTGTTTGAGTGTGACATACTTGAATACATTACATGTTCAGAAATAAAGATTGAGATTACTTCCATCATTTCAGCATCCACTTAGCTTCATTATTATTAATTACTTAAATGCTTACTATTTTCCTTAGTTAATAATTATTATTTATTGCTCTTCATTGTTTTTGTCATTGAGTGGAATGAGTATGACTAATCACGAGAACTTAAGTATAATTACTTAGCAACCCAGTAGTGCTATTGTTTGGTATGCCTAGAAATGCTACACTTGGTAATCCTAGCAATAGTTGCACAAAGTCCAAGGCATGTACAGAAGGTTAGGAATAGATAATCATCGCACGTAGGCTAGTTTAGACTTTACTTTCTATTGTTAATTAGTTAAATAATTGATTTTCTTATTATCATTAGGAGTAGCCCAAGGCCAAAACAACATCAATTATCATATGCCTCACTTTGGACTAAATCATACATGACAAAGCTACCATTAGTCTAAGTGGGAAGACAACGAACTATGATCAAGACACAATGATCTAGATGTCACAACTAGTCCCATCCATGGAATTTGACCAGCTCGTGCATGAATGCTTGTGATTCATATGGTTGGGTGCAAGGGGCACCCTACCTCTCATCACTGATGCTTGAACAAGATTCCTTTGTTAAAGATCCATTCATGAGGAGTGATTCATATGTAATGGATTTTAATAACTAATTATTCTACAATGATATGTCTTCTTAGTAATTTTTTTCTTCTTTGAAATATGACTCCATTTCCTTTTTATGCATGTCCAAAGAGGGGGACAAGTGAAGTATTCATGTATATTGTGAGGTATATTGTGATTAGAATAGATCATTTTCTTAAATTTTTGACATTATCAAAAGGGATATATGGTGAGGTATATTGTATTTATGTATATTGTGAGGTATATTATGACTAGACTAATCCATTTTATTAAGTTTTGGACATTACCAAAAAGGGGAAGATTGTTGACCTTTCAGTACGTCAAAACCTTAAGGAAAATGAAGAACAAGGATGCTTGTGTGATTGTTGTGTGTGTAGGAAAAGAAATTGGATTAAGACAAAAGGAAAGCTTAAAGAAGAAGGACATATACAAGGTCTTGAGGAAGCATGTAGGAGTTAAAAGTGCATGGACAAGGAATGAAGACCTCAAAGCTTAACTCTGGTGATCAAAAGGAAGCCTTAGTATTAAAGAACTTATTGAAGAAAGACATCTCTAAGAAACAACAAATGTCTCCCATCAAGTAAAGATGTCTCTCAATAGTAATAGATGTCTTGGCCAAAGAATAGAAGGATTAATGAAGATGTCTTGAAGAAATAGCAAAAGTGGACTATCAATAAAAGACATCTCCTTGATGATGAATATGTCTTGGTTGAGTTGAAGATTGCTCAAAAGAAGTTGTCTCTCAGAAATAGTAGATGTCTTCCTTGTGGAGAAGACGACTCTCCTGAATGGAATTCTTATGTAGAAAGGCATCTCAATATTGAAGAAGATGTCTCTAGTGACCATTAGATAGACATTACATGAATTTTGAGGTGATTTTAGAAACATCTAAGCTATAAGAAGACTTCATTCTATTGGAAAAAGAGCAAGCACTATGAACTATCAAGTGTTAACATTAAGCAATCACTGTATACATCATTATATTATTCTTGTATATTATTGTACTATCTTTTGTATTGTTTTAAGTGGTCAAAGTGTGTTGTACCTCAAAGTACAAGGATTAACAAAATTAGTTGTATTCTTTCCTTGTAATTTTTAGTTTTCTTTTGTTGCCCTATGGGGTTGATGTGCTTTTTTTAGGAAGGCATTGTCCTTGAGCTTGTTAGGATCCTACAGGATTGAGTGTTGGTGTAGCACCACAACACTCCAAAGTAGAGCTTAAGTTGTAAAGGTTTTGGGATCTTGAAAACCACATTCTAAGTTTGTTGAGACCTTGTGGGATTGAGTGGATTCGTGGCTTTGAATCACTCTAAAGTGGAGCTTGGAGCTTTAAATCACATTTTGAGAAGAATAAAGTTTAGAGGTGTGTAAGCGATCTACCCTTTGAGTGTGGACTACTGAAGTTGGGGAACGACATTAAACTTGGTTGTGATCTTTGTGTCTAAAAATTTTAAGTTGGGAAACTTATTGATCCCCCCATTCTAAGCTTAATGATCCTCATAGCATGGTTGAAATATTATAGTTTTATGGACATGTTGTTACGTAGGAGTTTCAATTATCACTAGTTATAATTAAATATTATTATTTATTAAACTTTAAATGCACATAACTTTGCATCTAGGAGTCTAATTGAGGTAAAATTAGTATCTTTGGAATATCCTTGAGATGTACTTTATAATCATGAAAATTATTTTCTCTTTTGGAATATATTATTTCATAGGTTGCAAAGATGGTGATTTTTACGAAACTATATGTAATTCAAAAAGTATGGTTGTGGCACAAAATTATTTTTGTCAAGTTATGATATTATTTTCATGGAGTGAATGTGACTATTAGATTTGGATGTATGTAGTCATGTTATGTTTGTTTTGGATATGTTATGTTTGTGACATGTGTTAGGTTAAGCTACTATTGAGTTTTACGTCTTTGGAATAACACTTGTAGTAGTCATTGGTGGGTGGTACTAGCATAAGGGTGTAGATTGGTTTGTGATGAGGCATCTTGGAGGTAGTTATGGATTGAACCCCATTGCAATGCATTAGTGAGGATCCTATCTCGAGTTGCATCTTGAGGGTGGAGAACATAGGTATATTCATCTCTACTGCTGGTACATGACATAGGTGTGTTTGTCCCTATAACTAGTCCTTTAAAAGGCTAATGGTTATGGGTCATAGGTTGATGAACCCTATCTATAGTTGGGTAAATTAAAGACTAATAAAAGACTTGTAGGAATGTGATTGATTATGAGTATTCATGACAATGTTTCACATGCTATACTAAGTGTGGATATGTTATGACCACATGGTTATGTATATCATGGTATTCGTTTGTGATTCATAGAGTTGATAACATATCTTATGATTGATTTGTGATTATGTGATCCATGTGTTGTTAGATGGTATTGAGTGGGTATGATCACATGCACATGATAGTGGAGATGCATGTGGAGTGGTGTAAGAGATATATGATTGATTATGTCAAATAATGATTATATCTATAATTGTATGATATCCATCTATTCTATTTAGTAATTATTATGTGAGTGTTATGTGTGATATGGTATGTACATGTATTACTTTAAGCATGTGCAAGACTTACAATTAATGTAGTTTTCTTTGTACCCCATTTCTCTCCTCTAGTGAAGCACTTGTTGACCATATAGTAGGGGAAGTGTAAAGGCTTTCCACTTAGTTTTATATTGACTATGTTTAGTTATAAGTGGAAGTTACAAAGTTGTAGACTAGCACTAAGAAAGAGAGCAAAGAAAGGAAAAATCTTTGGGGATTGGTTGATGTATATTTCGTTGTATAGTAGTGTAGACTATTCATATTTGTATGACCCTCAGTGTACTCTTATCTATATGATGATGTTTATATGTTTTTGTATCTTATGAGAGTAGTAGAGATTTTTTTATTTATGTAGAGACATGTAGTTTTATAAATTGAAATGTATGCTTAGTCTTTGATTTGACATGGATTTTTGTGCAATTATATATATATATTGCATGATTTATTCTTAATGTATTTCACACATATTAGCTTCTAGCTTATCATGCTTTCATTGTATTATTACTAGTGATCTTATGCATTACATTATCATAAACAAGAGTTGTAGGGAAGGATATTACATAGTGGTATTAGTGCTAGTTTACTTTGATGTTGTACAATGTTTGGGATACTCACTAATTTGTGATTTCAAGTTACAAATATGTATAGTAGACATGGTCTTGATGCTAGTGGCACTAAATGGTGAGAAGGGCCTAATGTTCAAAAGCTACAACCTCCTTAGGGCTCTAGTACAATTTTGCAAATAGGTAACTAGATGTTATTCAAAAACTATTATAGATTCTGTAGCAACATGTTATGTTGCACCTAAAAAAATTGGTTGCTGAAAAAATAAAAAATCACAAGCATGAAATAATTTTGACCTTGAAGCCTAAGGGCCTCCAAGAAAGAGGATCTACGGTGCTTTGGATGATTTGGCCGATCTTCCAGGGACTTGAAGAATGTAGACAGAGGTAAAAGATAGAAATGAAATTGTATATTTGAATAAAAATAAATACAAAAATTAAAACTTGAAATGAATTTTTCATAACAAATGAACTATAAATTTTATTAAAACAATAAGATGCTTAAAGTATAAAGTTCAAAGAAGTACATATTATGTGCTCAAATGCATAAGAAGCTTACTTGGAAGGAGCTTGAAGCTTGTTGGAGTTGGTAGGTTATGTTTTGTAGTCAAACTCCATGATCCAAGTACTTTCCAACTCCAATCACTAAGAACGTTTTACTAGTTTTCACTTGAATTTGTAACTTTTGTTACCAGTGGTGTAAATGATGGTGCTTCACGCTTATTACAATGGTACTATGTTGAGATTCTCTAGTGCTTAGGTAGATATCAATATGCTTCAAAAGTCTTGCAGATGCCAAATGGATTTAAAATGCTCAAGGTTGTAAAGGTTGTGAGGTTACAAAAAACTTTCAAAACTAAATAATGTGTTCAAGTTTGTCTTTTATAGACTTTAACATTACTAATTTTAGACTACAAATTCCTATCATGATTCCTGATATATTGGTGTCATTATTCTCAGCATAGTTGTCCATTTGTGATAAGGTTTAACACCATAGGTCCATCAAAATCACACCAAAAACTAAAAATAATAAATGGACTTTTGTTACTAAATTAGCTTCACCTCAACTATGGTGGCCTTGGAGAGCTACATTGGCATTGTTGAAATCTACTAGGAAATATGACAACTACATTGGCCATGTAAAGATTGCTGAGAATTCATGATGACTATGTTGATCATGTTGTAGCTGCTAGAAATTGTGATGACCATGCTACCCATTGCTAGAAAAATGAAATCCCTAATAACCCCAATGTTAGGTATGTGCAGCTCCAATGTAGTAAAGGCCATGACCTCCATAAAACCCATGAAATTCCTAAGGAATTTTCAGCCTTTCCAAGCCCAAATGTAGACATTACATTACTTTTTCCACTTGCAAAATTCATAAGGCATTTTTCAGCCCCAAAAAGTTAAAGTATGCAAGATTTTAGCTCATGGATCACAAACCTTACATTTACGATAAACTCTCACCTCAAGTTTAGTGGTGAATATTACAAGTTACAACATGAATTTTCTTGGTGGTGTTTCATTGGCTCCTCTTTGTTGATGTTTTGAGTATTGACCCTAGAGACATTGACAAAGAATATAGAACACCACCATAGGTCCATCAACAATGTTTCCCCTCTACATTTGATTTAGTAGTGTCAAATGATGCTAAAGAGTGCTTATGATGATGAGATAATATTATGATAATATGATTTAAAAGAAAGGTTATATTTGGATACCAAAAAATGGCCATGAGGATTAACAATGAGTTCCATACATTGACATCAAGGTTATATCATGGCGGTGACACTTTGGCTACTCGATATAGTCTTTGTACTTTGTGCTTTGAAGTGTCTTAGTAATGTTTTTTTGAGGAACCAACACTTTGGTCCAAGGTTTCTTTGGCCATTAGGCTCCTCCTTTTGCATGTTTGGAGCCATTGATTTGTCTTTTGGTTTTCAATGGCCTCTTGGCAATTTGCTTTTTCATTTTTTTGATGGGGTGAAACCTTCATTGGATTTTATTACCAAGGTTGAGCTTGATATGATTTTATCATTGGATGAGATGTGTTACATCCAAGGAACTTGATGATGGAACATGATGAAGAAGATGTCAAATGACCATAATGCATCAATGTCAAACATAGGTCAACATTGTTATTTAGTGTAAGGAAGGTTATAATCAGGTTGCAGGATTGGATTCTAAGAGAGGTAATGGCATGAATTATGAAGCAAGCACTCTTGGTATGATAGGATAAGCTCACCAAATCTTACACATCAACATTATGTGGTAATTTATAGCCATAATGAGTTGCACCTTTGTGATGAATCTAGGCTTCATCTTGCAAGCATAGTTCCAAATGGATAATAAAATAAGATAAAGAAAACATGTTGTTATAAAATCATGAATAAGGATGTATGGAAGAACCAATAGATTAGGCCACTATAGGTCCAAATCACTACACCCAAAAGGGATTTATATCTTTCATTACACATGTTATAAAGTTTTACAATCCACTTGCTGTGCAAAACGAAATAGAGAAAAGAATGCTGGCTTGCTTATTATTGGTCACTATGGTTGTGGATGTCAATGTTGGTACTTGAAAAGAAAATGTGTTAGAAGTAATAAGTTTTTAGATAAAAATGATTGACCAGGTTGGCCAACTCCTTTTCATCCATGTTTGCCACTTTGAAGGCTCCATTTCTATAGGCCTTGGTGATCAAGAAAGGTCCTTCCTAGTTGGTTGAGAACTTATTCATATGCTCATGGACATCCTTGAGGACTAGGTATTCCTTCTTGATATTTTTTTTGTTTAGGTCATGGTGGTGTTGTTACTTATTCCTCTCTTGGTATCGCTCGATGTGAGCAAGTGTCTGTACCCATTGATCTTCCACCAAATCTAGGTCAATGGTGAGTAGCTCCTTGTTCTATTCATTATTGATGAATTTTGATAGAGCCACCCTCAGTGATGGAACCTGTAATTCAAGAGGAAACATAGCTTTAGAACCATAGAATAGGCTATATGGGGTTACAATAGTTGTGGTTCAATAGGTTGTTTAATAGGTCCAAAGTGCATGGACAAGCCTTTCATGCCACTTGCATCTACTATTTTTCAGCATCATTTTTAGGAAGCTTATTATGTTCTTATTGCTAGCTTCAACTTGTCCATTAGCTTGAGGGTAGTATGATGATGAAAAGGAATGCTTAATGCCTAGCTTGTGACAAAAGGTTTGCATTTATGGTTACTAAATTATGGTTCATTATTTGTGACTATGGCCATAGGTGTGCCAAAATGGGCTACTATGTTATCAAGTATGAATCTATAAACTTCTTAAGATAATGTCCTCCTTAAGAAAATAGCTTCAACCCACTTTGTGAAGTATTCGATTGTAGTGATGATAAAGCTATGTCCTATGGAAGAATTAAGCATTATAGGTCCAATGATGTCCAATCCTTACCATGAAAATGACCAAGTTATTTGAGTAGTGTGTAACTCAATTGATGGAATGTGTATAAGGTTGTTATGCCATTGACAAGTATCATAAGTTTTGACCTTTTGTAGGTAGTCTCTTTCCATATAAGGCTAGTAATAACCTAGTCATCTAATTTTAGTAGCCATGGCTCTAGGTCCTATATGTCCCCCACATACACCCTCATGAACTTACTTAAGGACTGTGCGGGCTTCAATTTTTCTAAGCATACTGATAATATGCCATCATAGGATCATCGACATAATGTTTATCATCTATGATGACATACTATTTTGATCTTTTAAGTACAACATCCTTTTGTAAAGTTTTCAAGCCTAGGGGGATTCATAATCCATAAGGTAAAACTTGATATCATCATACCACTCCTTTTGAGAAGTAGTACTAACTATTTGGGATTGAACCACCAACATTTGGGGCCTCACAGTCTCGTGACCTTGGGAATTTATGGGATCAAAGGTGTTCTTCAAATAAGGTTTAGGTTCTTGCTTGCCTCTAATAATACCAAGGACTAGATACCTCCAAATAAACTCAATAGTAATGAAACATATTCAACGTGAGTATGTGTTTGTTGTTGTGAATGTTGAAATGCTTAGGTTACATATAAAACTATAATTGACTATCATAAAAGAAATTTAGCTAGCTTTGTCAAATACTGTGCATTGTTGAAGATTCCTATTTTGTTCAATCACTTAGTCTATATGGTCCCTATAGTATGCTACTTGTAGTTAGTAAAAGTTTATAGAAACATTTTAGCACAATTCTACCAATCTACTTGTAATTACCCCTAGAGAGAAAATTCCATAAGAAAACTAAAAATAGAGCAAGATTCAATGAACTTAGAAAGAGAAAGAAAAAAAGTAGATTTTCCTGAAATCTCACATATTTAAGCAAGATAAATTGACACAAGGAAACACTTCACAATAAAGCTATTCTAATTCAATCTAATTATGAACTATCCAAATCCTATGAGCTCAACAAGAAATTTTGTAAAGACAATCTTATTATACTACCAAAAATGTTGTGTAAACAATAAGTACAAGTTTCTATTTTGGCTAGTTAATAGTTGTCAAAGATTGCATTCAATAAAGCCTTCAAATAATGAAATACCAAGGTAATACACTTTAAAACAATGAAGCTAATTCAATAATCTCAAAATACCAAAGATTTTTCTGTATTCTCTATTGTCAAACTAGGAAATTTTATTAAAACATTACTATTAAATTGTTCTTGAGGCTTTTTAACAACATAAGCTCTTCTATGGAAAATCTTAATAGGAGTCTAATATTGTGCAAAAATAGAGCTATAAAAGAAACCTAGGACAAATCCCAAAATTAAATGCTAAGAATGATACTATCTAAACTATTAACTAAGCAGCTAAAACAAAATGGGAAGAAAATGAACTCATAGGATTTAAAATAAAGTAGCTAAATTGATGTCTTTAGCAAGCCATGTTACAAGTAATATTTAATTATCTTTTTCCAAATCTTCCTTATACTCAAAATTTTTCCTTTTCTCCTTTCTACATTTAAGGTCCTTTTATAGTGACCTTAGGGTAGTTACAATAATCATGATAAGTTAAGGGTATTACAAATATCTAGGGGAATTCATAACCACCCTAGAAGTTATAACTTCGATAGGAATTTATTAGAAATTTGAGCTATGGTTGCTAAGTTTTTTATTGATAATAAATATTATGGAGATTACCATGGGAAGTTACAAAAATTAGAGAAATATATGACATAGTTGACAAGTGTCCTCTTGGTAATCACAACTTCACAAATATCAAAAAATTAAGTTATAACTTATATAGGAGTTTATAACTCCTTATATAAAGTCTTAATGCTGTAGAAAATAAAGGTATGTTTGCCAAATGTCCATAAATCCTCTTCTTTATAATTATAGAAGATATATTATATGGAGTGAAATCATTATAGCCCCTATTATCATTAATGTTGTGCCAAATTGGGCTTCTTTTCATAATGGAGGGTTTAATTTAAATTTTTATATGATACTTTATGTGATAAAAGGTAAATCAAATCAAAATAAAAAAAAACCACTTAGAACCATAATATGGTGAAGAAAATTCAGAAACATAGCATTGGCCCTACAATCACATGTTAAATCCCACGAGTTCATTGAATTTGACAGCCATATACACTACTATGTGGTTTCTGTGCTCACAAATGGAATTATGGAACACAATCTTGATAGAGTGGGGTTTTCATGATCATCGCGTGGTAACCTTTGTGTCTTAAATCCCTTCTTCCTTGGAAACCACTCCCAGATCTTTGTGTGATGGAGTCTTATGGCTTTGCATCTGGTTTTCGTGGTCATCTATGTCGATAACATCTCTACTTCTTCCATGCATCGTAGGTTGTCCATCTGCCCAATATGCAGAGGTAAGGGTTTCTACATCATGTTATACCTTAGTAGTTTTGGAACTACTAGAAATGCTCATGCACCTGCCTCATGCTCACTGCAGTGCTCATTTATTTACTTCATTGGTTCAGATGTGGCCACTGTTGTAAGTGGAATTAGTTAGGGTATGCTACACGGGATAATCCTTTGGCTTGTCCATGATGCCCACAGCTAACTACTACATTTTTGGCCATGGCTCTGGCTATGTTTTTGGCTACATTTGCCACATTACCTTCTAGAGCAACAAGGGTTTGATCCTAAAATCTTGTGTCATTGGAGCCCATTTGGTGACAATAATTCAAACCAATACCAAGTGCCATGACATTGTTGTTGTTTTCTTGAGTGTCTATTGTAGCAACTTTGGATATTCTGATGAACATTGTCGTTGAAACTTTGGAATTTTATTTTTAATATTTATTGACTTTTTCTTAATGTTTATCAAATTCCTGATTAAAAGATAATATGCCTTGCTTGAACATATCCCTCATGTGAATCTAGTAATCTACTCTAACATTACTTTGAAATATTAACTTTACAACCTTTTCCTTATAGTTGATCTTGGGCTAGCTTCAATTATGTCTTTTATAAAACCAAAGTATCATAAATTTATTCATTTTTCAAAGCCTACCAAGAATCATCATTGCTCCATAATAGTAATGAAAATGTTATAACATTTCTTTCCCCCTCCTTAAATTCTTTTGAGACTAATGATGTTTAAGATCATTTACCAACCAAATCACTACCAAAACAAGACTTTATTGAACATTTCTACAAAAATAAAAATATTTTCTAAGGATAACTTCCATAAAACTTAAGGTTTGATGAAATAAAAACCTCATTCCTAATAAAACTCAGGAAACTATACAAACATAATTTTTATACAAGCTATTCTATGGGTGGGAAAAGAATAGTTAAAGTAACTCTCTTAGGGATTCTCATATCATGAACCCTTTCATATGTAATCTTAGTAGTGATAAACACTCTTCTTTCCTCTTCTTGCCTACTTGAAGCCTCAACTTGGTCTTCATCTTTATCTTCAATAGCTATCTTTGCCTCTTTCGGATCCAACTCTTTGGCTACTGATATTTGAAGTTCTTTCCAACTAGTTGCTTCTATGTCTTGAGACATGAAAGCCTCTCCCCAAGAATCATCCATGGGTAATTGCCTTACAATAGGCTCTCAATTCATGCTTTAGGCAACATTTTGTAGCATATGGGATAAAAGACCTTATTGTTGCTCTCTCTCCAAAAACCTTATTTTTACTTGACACTTAAACACTTCACTTGCTCTTTTCACTTAAGCCTTGAATTGAGAAATGATGTATTTTCAAATAATTCACATTTTCTTATATAGTGTAAGGTAAATTTGAAATTCCCACTAATTCCCCTAACCAACTTTTCCACTTAGCCAAAACTTATTTAATTTCCAGCATCATATGGTTGGCCATTTCAAATTTCACTAGTTGGTTGTTGAAATTAATTCACCACTATGTAGTTATCTAACCATCACTCCCACATACAAGTAATGATTACTTGAAATAATCTAAATTGAATTTTTAAATTAACACTTTAAATTAAATATTTTTTAAAACTAATACTCTAGCATATTCATGTTTTATAATATTATATAGACTTACTTAAGCATATGTATAAGATAAATATTTTATGGTTAAATGTTATATAANGTTGCCCAAAATAATGTTTTATATGTAAAACATTATACAAAAACCACAATTTCATCCCATCTAGTATCCGTAACTTGCATGTATATTTAGATAATTATTTCTTAATCTGAAATGGACTAGTCCATATTGTTGAAAACTTATTGGGCTTCTTCATATTCCATAATAATATAAGATCACCGAATTTAAAAGTTATTTTCAAAGCTTTTCTATTGAACCACCTTTTAACTTCAGAAGCATTCTTTAATAAATTATCCTTAGATCTATCTATTTCAACTTCTCTTTTGATGAGCAAGGTCATGAAGCTTCTATGTTTATCAGTGTTCTCACTACACTTTTGCACAAAATCTAAGGCCAAACTTATAATCTTGTTTGTAATTTTAGTAGCGAAACTATAAAATTTATAAGTTTACATTCCAATAGCCTTCTTAAATATAATATGATTAGTCCATAATGTAGACTACAAGTAAATGATCCAAGTTCCTGGATTCCCATCCATCAACTTTTTGATGTAGGAAATAGGATTTTTATTTGTAGATTCAGCTAAGCCATTCCCTTGAGGATAATAGTTTGAAGAAAATATAAAGATGGATTTTTTGATGCCCATGTTATAAATTCTTTAGGTTGAAAGAGTGGTCCATTATCGAATACCAACACTTTAGGTAGACCAAAATGACTTAGAATTTGATCTTCCAAGAGCTTAATCATGTCTGATGCTGAATGTTTCCTTTGAGAATTTTCTTTAAACCATTTGGTAAAGTAATTAGTAGCTATGAGAATAAAATTATTTCTAGCTCTTGAATGAGTAATTGTACGAATGAAATCTAAGCTCAACTGCTGAAATGGTTTATCTACAATTATCAATTTTAAGAAAGCTCTAGCCTTTTTGATCTTTGATCCATGAATTTGACATTTGTAACATCTTTGAATTTTCAAACTAATATCTTGATGCATACTAAGCTAATAAAAATCATAGCAAGGTATATGTTGCATAGTAGACTTAGGATATTCATGAAATAAATTAGAATGATCCTGAAATTGTTCTAAAATAGGATTGATTTGATCATTATGAACACATTCCAACAAAACCCCTCTAAAATCCTTTTTGTATAAAATTCCATTTTAACCATAAATTTATTTACCTTTTTGAAGAAATCTCTATTTTGACTTGTAGTTAATTTTTGGGAATCTTTTGTATATTAAAGAATTCTAGAATTTTATCATACCAATTTCCCTCTTGAGTCTTAAGCAAACATACTTCATCTTCTCTAGCCATTAACTTGGCTAATCCCATTCCTTTAATTGTTTTGCATATTTCTAATGAAAACCTAAAACCTTGAAGCTTTATTAGCAACTTTCCTCTCTTCAATCCAATTTCATTTTGGGCAAAGAATTGTTTAACCATAGGCTCTATTAGCATAATATGAACTAATGAGCTTTCCAAGTAATATTTGAAATACTGAAGTGCCTTAATAATCACAAATGCCTATTTATCAAAGCTAAATAATTTAGCTCTAAACCTTTCAATTGATACCCAAAAAATCCAAGTGTTTCATTTTGACCTTCATATTTTTAAGTTAAAATAGTAGCAACTAAATCCTTTGAAGCAAAAGCATATAACCAAAAATTTTCTTTCAATTTTGGCTTTAGCAAATATGGAGCTTCTTGAATAGCCTTTTTTCTTCTACTAAGGCCCTCTCTAATGCTAGTGTTTTCTTTATTAGGACATCATTTTTTAGCATATGCATCAAAGGTTTAGTAATTTCAGTGAATCCATGAATAAATTTCTTAATGAAATTTATGTTTTCAAATAAAGATTTAAGAGACTTTTTACTTGTAGGATGCTCGATATTCTGTACTACTTGAATTCAAGAGCTATCTATAGGAATTCCTTCTTGATAGATTACATGGCCTAGTAAACTTTAAAATTTAATCCCAAAGATACATTTATTAGTATTTAATGAAATATGATACTCAAGACAACTATCAAGAACTTTTTGAAGATGACCAATATGATCTTCCTTCCTTTTTGAAAAGATAGTAATATCATTCAAATAAACTTCAAAGAACTCACCTATTAAACCTTTAAAGGCTAAATCCATTACTCTTTGAAAAGTAGCTCCATCATTTGACAATCCAAATGACATTCTTTGGTAAGAAAAATTTCCCCACTTGGTGATAAATGTTGTCTTGTTGTTGGCACATTTGGCCATTTCATGGAACAAATTAGAACACAAGATTGAGAATTGTAGTTGGAGCAGCACTAGAACTTGAACATCTACACGATAAGATAAGCCCACCTGTTATATATCGTGATTTGAAATCTTCCAATATTTTATTGGATGATAAGTTTCATCCAAAGCTGTTTGACTTCGGATTAGCCAAACTTGGCCCTGTTGGAGATAAGTCGCATGTGTCTACAAGGGTGATGGGAACATATGGTTACTGTGCTCTAGAGTATGCAATGACTAGAAAGTTAACATTGAAATCTGATGTCTATAGTTTTGGTGTGGTTATGCTAGAGTTGATTTCAGGTAGAAAAGCTATAAATTGCAACAAGCATACTATAGAGTAGAATCTAGTTTCTTGGGCACGTCCTATGTTCAAAGACCATAACAAATTTCCATTAATAGCTGATCCTTTGCTACAAGGACATTATCCAATGCGTGCATTGTATCAAGTAATAGGAGTTGTAGTAATGTGCCTGCAGGAACAAGGCACCACGTGGCCTCTTATGAGGGATGTTGTGATAGCACTTGGTTACCTGTCTTCTCAGACATATGATCCTCTATTTCGGTCATCCATTGACATTAAACCCACTTTTCAAGTTAGAATGAAAAGATGGAGAGAAAATTAACTACCAAAACAGAAAATCATCAAGTGTCCAAAATGGAGCAAATTGATGCCAAGGGTTTTAAATGACTCTTATTATTGGAAGATTCAAAAAAAAATTGAAATGCAACGTTTTGGACGTGACTGGTTCGTGAGGCAACTGTAAATCGGAGGACTTAGGGTTATTGTCTTGCCTGCCTGCACAAATCGTTGTAGATAGATCCAAATTTATTCCTCTGCTCTGTGTTTTTCTGTGTCTTTTTTCTACGTTTGGTTGCTTCTACTTGTTGCTGCGAAGCAAGGGCTCTTGAGGGTTAGGGAGTGTCCGTAGAGAGTCTGTAAATGACACGTGCGACCGACGATTTGAGGGTTTTCTAAGTTCGTGTATGGAAACGCGCAACTGCAAGTAGGCAGAGACCTATGCCCCTCCTCAGCAACAGAAATAGCAATCATCTTCTTCAACCACAGCCTACTCGAGTAGGGCGACTTCTATGGTGTGGAGCCACTCACCTAGGCCTTAGATACAACCACCACTAGTGCCTACTCAGAAATTTTTGCATTACTTAGTTTTTGGGCCCAAGGAATCTTGAATCACAGCGGCCTTTGTTACAGGAAGAGGTGGTGGACATGATGAAGTGGTTGTGGGAGCAGAGTAGCCATGGAACCAGGGCAATGAACATATCTGCAACATGCAAAGAATTACTATCTAGGATTATCCTTAGAGCTTCCATAGGTAGGAACATGGTGCAAATGGTGGATGGATCTCCTGCAGATTTCATTAGGATTGTTTTTGATGCAACTCAGCGTTTGGGAGCTTTCAACACCAGTGATTTTGTGCCTTGGCTTGGCATGTTTGATTTCCAAGGCATCCACAGAAAATATTTACAACTCAAAAGGGAAATAGATAAAATTTTGGATAAGGTTTTACAGGATCACCCATGACAAAGGACTCTCCTTCATATACCTCATCATTCTCTAGGCATACACACCATCAGGCATGCCTCCTACACATTAACATCAATAGTAACTTCCATATCAAACCTGGAACACCTCATTGTCATGGCCAGTGGCATCATTAACCACACATTCACAACTACATCGAGGCTCTGGTTGCAGAATACAACATTTATTTTAATTAACTTTGGATTTTTATATAAGTAATTTAATTGTTATTATGCTACTGTATGTGTACCAAGTAAGTATTAATATTGATTTAAAAAATTGCATATGCTAAGGAGTTATATTGGATAGTTATCCAATAGGACACTTGGCCACCATAGCTTTTATTTCTATAGTTGTAACTTTGTGTGGAAGTTGCAACTTCCTAGCCTTAAT